>BGPR01001928.1:161221-190449 GCA_013235015.1 Araneus ventricosus | reverse complement strand
AGGGAATACCAGTTCGCCCATGCTTAAACTTATTTTTTCAAATTATTTACTAAAATGTTTATATAATATCTTAAAGCAAAATATAATTTCATACAAAATAGTATAGATTTCAAAATCCTCTTTTATTCCACAAAATCAATTTAACTAAAATGAGAATATTAGTTGCATGAAGCAATCTGTAAATCACATAGATTTTCGAATAATTGCAAATTGCGCCAAATGATTTTAAAGAACGTCGAGAACTGATTTTCCGGTAAGCTATTAGTAATTTTCGAACAAAGATATAAAATTTAATAATACTAAAGCAACTTACATAAATAAATAAAATGATTAAAAAAATTATATTTTTGCCAAACATAAAAATCCGGAAACTAAATTTTCGTTCCTATAAGGTATTCGTAATTTTTAAACAAAAGTGCAAAAATTAACAATACCAGAGTAACTTGCACATAAATAAATAAAGTTATTAAAAAAATTTGATATTTTCGTCAAACATATAAAACACCGGAAGCTTATTTTCTCCTAAGTTATTAGTAATTTTTAAACAAAAACGTTAAACTTTGTGAATAATAGTGGAACACCTTGTAAGTAAAACGATAAAATGATTTAAAATATGTATAATAATTTCGTTCATTACGAATGACAACATTAATCGAAAGATAATCTTTTCAAGGGAAACATTATTTCTAATTAATTAAGTAATAAATTTTTGTTTAATTTACTCTGACGAATCCTTCACTAAAAGCCCTCTCTTTTCTTCACAGTATCTGCGATCATAATTTTAAAAAAACTTTACGGAAGTTTTGACTTCAATAACATACAAGCCATTTCTTTGAATTTCACTTTTATATATATATATATATATATATATATATATGGTACTGTTTCCAATTAGTTAATTTATTCGCCTATAGATACAAAATTTTAAATTTTTCAATGATTAAATTGTATACTGTTAACTGTAATTGTACCCATTGTCCTCTTCAAACATTATATATTTTTCAGTTTTATCACTGTTATTGAAAAAATATTATTAATAATTTCATTAACAACATTATTGCTTAAAAGGTGAAAATATTTCATCTTTTTTCAAAATTTGATTTGCTGAAATTATCGATGTGATTTTCAGATAATGGATTCTTGAAGCAATTTTTTTCGCATTAATGCCATGATCATATTTCAAAACTATGGAATGCAAAACAGATTAGATATCAAAATACACTTCAAGGAAATAGGAACTAAATAATATTAGATAAAGGAAATAAACTTACTCTAGATAGTGCAGGGCAAACAGTTTGTTTAAATAATTGAGAAAATAAACTTTTAGAATTCAAGCAACATTCTTTTTGCTTCGTGCATCCTTATTTGCCAAGTACCAAACAATGATGTTTAAAAGTGGTTGCTGAATTGGACTGAAAGATCTTGTCGTCTGAAAAAGAAACGAAAATTGTCTTTCCCCCTCAGATGAGAAAATAAAAATTTCGCAAAATGAGCAATTTTAATTTTTTGCGACATAATTTTGTTCTGTTATCAGAACATGAATTATGAATTGACATTTTTAAGGACAAATTTTGCTGAAAAGATGTATGGACAAAAACGAAAAGTAAGATAAATATGCACAATCACGAGGTGAAAGAGATAAAATAAACGTGCAACTCATAAGAATGTACTGATAAAATCGAGAGGATATAAAGTAGTAAAATCAGTCAAATTTAAATTTAAATAGAACTTTAAATAAAAAATAATAAAGTTTACATTATCTAATTCGTTTGTGTATTTAAATTCTGAGAAGTAAAGGAAAAATTTAGGAAATACACCGAATAACGATGGAATGAATTGATGTAAGGTGAGTTGATGTATGATGGTGTAAAAATTTAAAAAATTAAAAGAACAACAGAAAATTAGACCGGAGATGATCTTTCCAGTTTGTGAGAAAATTGGGTACCCTTCCGTTTAGAAGTAACACGTTAGTTTTTTTGGGGTAGACATCTCAATTTTGAAACACGGTCAGATGACGAGGACGACACCGGAGCTGGGACCCTGCCTCCGAGCTTCCACACCACACCTGCAGAGGTACGCTTGACTTACGACGCCTTGCTTCGTGTATATTTGGCTCAAAAGCAGGGTACGTCTTCAGCGGAATTCGGTTTCGAACGTGGAACCCTGCTGCTCCGAATCCGGGGCCTTGCCATTAGAGCACCAGGGCCCCACTTCCCTTCTATGAACTTGAGTCATATAGCGTTGGCGCATGCGTGCCACTAACAAAGTTTAATGCGATACTGCGCATGCGCCCAACCGGTATGTGACGCTCGTGTATTTGGCAGGAATGAGTTAGGTATAATTCATAAATGACGTGGGTAAAAGAACTCTCAATTGAAACCCACAAATTAAGTATTAAAAAACGATAAAAAAAATATCCCGCGCACTGTAAATACTGTAAAAAGTGTACTGTGTGGTGTTTGTGTGATGTAAAATAAAATATAAAAAGAAGCAGCGCCAGATGGTCCGTCTTTAAAAAATTACAGAACGAAAGTAAACACATATAGTGTATTTGTGTTTTTGGGTTCCCACGTAAAATTTCCATTTTTCATTTTCATGTGAACTTTACCCTCGAAGACTTTTATACTCATTTCTTAGCTTTTAAGTTCACTTCAAGCTTTAAGTTGATGCCATGACGTGCAATATCTTAGTAATTCCAATTAGTTTAATTTTTTTTGTATAAAAGTGTCAGGTTAGGAAGAACTGAACCTACCAAAAAGGTTTGAAATACACATTGATACAACCACGCCCGCTCGCAGTTAATATGGGTAAATTTAATTATTCACTTTAACCCTCTGACACCAGAGCCGGCCGTAACCGGCCATGTAACTTCTATACTAGTGGAGCGGATTTCGGCAGGTTGCTGTTCCGAAAGCGGGGAGAAGGCAGTTGGGCGAGTTGGGCCTGGGGTAGAGATAAGAGATGAAAGACTATACATTGACCTTTTTCACCACCCGTAGTGAGGAGAGAAGGCGAAACGGGGTGGACGAATCTATTTCACCTATCCATTAGTAAACAAACCTCCGTATACAACTGTACTCAGATTTTGAGAACCCTCAGTGGTCAGAGGGTTAAGCTTTCGATTTTCGAAGCCGGCTGAAATGTAGTGTGTGGTTGGGAAGAACTTTCAGGTGCGATTGAGTTTCATGTCAACATGGCAACCCAAACATTCACGCTCGTTGCACTCGCATTCCTTCTTCTTTATTACCGACGTTATTTTTAGTGTGATGGTAGGTGAGTTACACTATATGATCAAAGGAAATCAATATCATTCAAAGAAAGCCAGAAAACTAAGAAAAACTCAAGGGAATTTAATTAAACAAACATGAATCCATTCTAGTCCATTTTATCAAGGGCTAAGGACTTTATTCGAAATGGATTCAAAATATTTGGGAAATTTTTCTGTAAGAAGCTTGCATTACGCCAAATATATTTTCTCTTAGCCCGAAATTTCCCTACAAAAGACAAAGAAGATCTGTACACCTAAAAAGCATTATTTTAAAAGATAAAGGAAAAGCAAACACAAACATAAAAAAGCTAATTGGATTGATTTAAAAATATTAGCCATCTAGCTGTTAATAATAACAGCCATCATGTAAATAAACTTACCCCGTGCTTAAAATAGAGAAAATAAATGTCCTCAAGCTATCATAATCCCACCCGAACTTTCTACTAAAATAAGTAATCAGCATATTTTTATAGGAACACTAGAACCATGGCGCCATCTATATTCGACAAGACAAAACAGAAGGAGGAAAAACAAGAATTTTAGGGAGTGAAACTATTTAGACATATTAATAAAAAAGCCCTTAGTGTCCATCTATGCCTCAAAAACAAAAAACCAAATAATAAAAAATGCTTTCACATTCATTGAGGCTTAGACGGAAACTATGGTCTTTTTTATTAATATGCAACAGGTAGCCTACCTTTCTTTCACAGCTTCAGAGCCATATATATAGTGCAACTTATATAAAATTTCCAGTTTAATATCGTTAATATCCAGAAAGATATGGACATTTTATCCAGCGCTGTTTCATGCTTAATGGCATCTGCTGATTCCAGGTGGCGTTTACGCACCCAGGTTCCTATGGGACCCACCCTTAAAGTTTGGCCATGATTTTTTTAAATCAGCCTGTATATGATTTACTTTATATGAGCAGGGTAAAACAAGGCTCAATTTTTATTGAATTAAATTTAACAGTTTTATTGAATTAAATTCCCAGTCTTTCATTAACATTAATAAAAGAATCTGGGAATCCATTGTTCCAGATTATTTGATTAATGTTAATAGTTTTTTCCAAATGAATTTAAAAAGTTTTCAATATTTCTTTATTAATAGCTTATTTTAATTTTATTTGTCATAAATGTCTAAATATTAGCTTTTTTTCCCTTCTGATTAATTAGTTGGAATGTTTCTTCATAGATGGAACTAGTTGCTACCTCCCAGTACTTTTTATTCCCTTTGTCATATCGCGTCTGGCGACTCCTGCTTGCGTCATAATTTCGGCAGAGAGGGTAAATTATTTTACAAACTCTAGTTTCTTTTGGATTTTATTTATGATCTTTGCCTCTTGATTTTTCAAAATGTTTCTCGTTTTGCGGTTGGACAGAATTCAGGCCACAAAGGGTATAGTTTTGATTTATAATCTTACCCTTGACAGAAAATTTTGTCCATTTTAGAACTCCTATCGCGAGTGGTCTTCGAAGAAGTTCGTCATTCGTGTTCTTATCCATTCCTTCCATTTCTAATAATCTCTTTTACATTCTAAATTCTATTTTATATGTTTTAAATATTAGTTGTTGCAATTTTTTTGTTGTTTCAATGCACTTGATTCTCTTTCGTTGAGCACGCAAAAAGGTGTATTGTTATTGTTTTCTGTTTAAATCTTCTGTTTCTTATTTATAATTTTTTTTCCTTTAAATTTATACTTCTATTATTAGTAAAATACTAACATTCATTAAAAGTATTTTAATCACATTTTAAACACTCCAGTTTCCATAGGAGGAAAACAAAAATGTTTTTCCAATAATAAGTTGGAAAATGCCAGGGATGTTCCTACATTCACCAATAGAACAGCGGTTAATCTTATGAGCGTTTTTTTGTGTTTCTTCTAAATTTACTTTCGAAGCAACATTTGAGTTAAAGAAAACTTCCAAGCAAAATCACAGGCGTAATCTTTGTTTACGATTTTAATATTTTCTTCTGAAGCTTTTCAGAGACAAAAAAAAGACACTTAAAGGAATTTTGAACTCTGATATACAGATACATTCATATCTATCCTACGTTTTCATAACTTGGGCTTGGTATTTGAAAGTATATGGTTTACTCTATATGAGAAAGGTAAAACGAGGCTAAATTTTTATTGAATAAAATTCAACAGTAAAATACTAACATTCATTAAAAGTATTTTAATCACATTTTAAATACTCCAGTTTCCATAGGAGGAAGACAAAAATGTTTTTCCAATAATAAGTTGGAAAATGTCAGGGATGTTTCTACATTCACCAATAGAACAACGGTTAGTCTTACGAGCATTTTTTGTGTGTTTCTTCTAAATGTACTTTCGAAACAACATTTGAGTTAAGGAAAACTTCCAGAAATCTTCGAAGGAAAATCACGGGTGTAATCTCTGTTTACGATTTTAATATTTTCCCTTGAAGCATTTCAGCGACAATAAATAAGACACTTAAAGGAATTTTGAACTCTGATATGCAGATATATTCATATCTATCTCACGTTTGCAAAACTTGTGTTTGGTATTTGAATGATTTTTAAGATAAGGTTGAAAGCATTGTTTACTGATAAAAGTGTATTCTCTTTGTTTAAAATGCTAACATGGCATTACGTCATGGGTGAATGAGGTTTCAGATTGCTTTTATCATTTGAATTTGATTGTTTTGTTTCCTTTTGGTGATGTTCGCACAATCGCCTGTTTTCCTACCTTTCTTTTGCTGTTCTTTACAATTGTTTCTTTTACAATTTTTAAGATTAAAAGTATTGTTCTGGATTAAATGTGCCTGAAGAAATCTCGGAGTTAATTTTTCTCTTTATTTTCTTGTCAAAATCGCAATAGGAATAATGTTAGTGTTTATTATAATAATTGACATAGCATATACATAACATATATAATTAACATAATTTAAAATATACATAACATATATAATTAACATAATTTAAAATATACATAACATATATAATTAACATAATTTAGCATATATATAACATATATAATTAATATAATTTAGCATATACAACGTAACATATATAATTACCATAATTTAGCATATACATATATAATTATGATATATTTGATTTTTAAGGTGCATTGATAATATTTTGTCTCTTAGTAAAAACACAAAATCCAAAATAATTAGTATATACAAAATAATAAGTGCTTTATTCGTTATTTCTCTTTAAATTGGTAGTCTGTTTCAGAAATTTAAGTTTGCAGTCTTGCATATTCTTACAAAATCTTGTCTATTATAGTCGTCAAACAGAAATTTCATTGAATAGAATTCAGTAATCTTCCTCATAATTCGCTCTTATTCCGGTACAGCTAATTTTCTTTTTCGATGTAATATCGCAAAATTGGGAGTTGCATAGATTTTTGAAAGATAAGAAAATTGATAGAGTTTCTTTAAAATCCCCAAATTATTGTAAAGAATGACTTACTTATATGGCCAAATTTAAAATTTTCTAAGGCCACATCAAAAGAAATGACTATAAAAACATTTTCATATTATAAAGATTAATTGTTTTAAAGAAAAAAACTATATATTTTATTTAAATTTCTATTCCATACATGAATTTATAAAAAATAAATCAATAAATGAAAGTATTTAATAAAGCACACGGATTATTACGCTGGAAATTGTGCTCTAAATGAATGGTAAAAGAATGAGGAAGACAATAACTTTTCCTGTTTTTTATCAATCGTCTGTGATTTTTTATTTTATTATTTCAGACATAAAAAAAGAAAACTACATGAATTTTTATCCTTCGGTAACATTTATGATGAAACATTATTTCATTTGACTAATTTTCTTACTGAATATTTAAATAAAATTTCGATATCTTATCAAATTATACATACAATTATACAGTTATATTTCTGCAATTCGAATAGTATCACATAAGTATGTCTGTAATTTGGTTTGTAATTAATATTTCCCAAGCAATTTTGAGTGTGATCTGTTTTTTGCAAGTTTTGTAACGTTTTACATTTCCATTTCATTTGAAATTTGTATTTTTTATCAACTTATTACTCAATTCGTAATTAGACATCTGAAACATTTGCTTTAATTTATTAAAGGCTTTTAATTTAGTTTTATGGAATATAAAATATTTATATTTATTTAGCTTCTCATAAAATTATTGTTGCAGTTTAAACTCAATTAAAGTTTCAGATCTTATGCCCTAAGTTTCAATAACAAATAAGTGTAAGAAAATTAATGCTAAAAACATGAAATTCACTTACACAGATATAGACTTGAAACATTATAGAAAGACCGATTTCAATTTAAGAAAAGATATTTATAACAATTAAACATCCTTTATTTTATTCTTACAGATATGCACACTAATTTATTTCGTGAAATATGTCAATTGCATTGCACTAAAAAGAAACAAACATTCTAGTTACTTGACTTTCCTTATATTTATATTTTTAGGAACATTCTTCGTTATAAGTTGTTCAAAGAAATCTTCTTGCCTGTATGATATGATTAAAATGGATTTAATCATTACTCATCTTTTCCCGAATTCCATTTGGTAATATTGTAATAACGTAACTAATTGAGATATACTTTTATAACCGTAAACTTGATAAACACAGTTTACACTTCAGATTGATGGGCTCGCTATGTTTACTCTCAATGTCCCCGTATTAAGCCCTGCGAAGTTACTAATTTAGGTAGAATTGGAATAGAATTACGACTGTCGAAGACTGAAAGCCATGCACATTCATTTCATAAAGCCTTTAATTAATGCCTATGTGGAAAATCCTGAAGGACAAAGACTTCCATTTTAGGAATTCCACTTGCTAATTCAAGGACATCGCTGTAGCAAACCTGTATTCTCTAGTAAGGGGAATTAAACTTAAGTCCCAGCGAGGCACAGTAAGTCCCAGGGTATTTGCATGAAAAAAGTGAACAAAATGCAAATTTTTGAAAATTGTTTTAAAATGATAAAATATACTTCACTATGTAGTTAAATAGTTTTAATATCCTACTTTAAGTCTATTTTTTATTTTCGCTCCCAGTAAATGAATACAGTTGTTACAAGTTAGAAATTAGTGCTCGCGAATATCTGAATGATCGCAGCCTTTTCAAAAGAGCCGTTTTCAAGTGTACAATAAGGCACACAAGCGCAGTTTCACTTCAATTTTTTTTGTATTGGATCTTATTCATGGAAGAATAACACACAAAATGTATGGAAGTTTTATACAGTTTTGGTAAAATTTTGTGTAAATGTAAGACAATTAAAACTTGTAACAATTTTTTTTCAATTTTAAATAATTTTTAGAAACATTAAGGATGAAGTTGTGCTTCCAAGCCTTTCCAAGCTAAAGCTTTTGCACCAAAAGTAAGCCTAAATCTTTAAGAAAGAAGATCACGAGGTGTTTGCCATGGATTTCCGCGGATGGACTTGTGGTTGCACTTTTTCTTTATAGTGGTTGAAAATAATGAAAAGTGTTTCAGCTCTTTTCAGTTCTTTAAAATGCATTTTTATAAAATTCGACAATAAAAATTTTTCAAGAAGGTTGCTGTCATCTGCAGTCTTCCCTGTAAACCTTCAGATGTTGAAGACGACACCAGAGAAGACACTCTTATCTCCAACTTCCTTATCACACCAGGTTAAGAATGTGAAAAATACTTATAATAAAAGTATTTTGAAAATGGGAATGTAATGCAACCAAATGAATGTAGATTGCGCCCTTGTAGCTAAATAAACAAAATTCTGGCCATAGAAAACTCAGTTGGAACTCTCAGATGTTTTTCATGGCGAATATCTACGAGAATGGGAACATCATTATTTTAGAAATCGAAATCTCTAATGGAGAGTAGGCCATGATATAAATATATGTTGGATACTAGGACATGTAGGCATAAGAGGGAATGAGTAAGTGGACATAGCTGAGAAGACATGTGTTATTAAGGAAACCTTTTCCGTTCCTCTAAACGATGTAAATCAGACTATAAAATCTTTCCTCCAAAAGAAATGGCAAAGTCAATGGGACAGTCAGGTGCACAATAAACCGCATTGCATACAACCGTCAATTAAGGGGTTTAGACACACTAATTTTCATCGTAACATAGCTGTTAAATTAACGAGACTCCCCAGATAGCAATTTTAGTTTGCAGTAAGCTTGCAAGAAATTTGACATGACAAGAGTGCAAGCTTGAAACAAGTTAACGCAAGCTTCGAAGTCACCATGGGACGAACTTGCAGCAAGCTTGCCGCGTCAAACTCATTGCAAATTATAGCAAAAACAGAGTAGGAACACAACCCGGATTAGAACTCGTGGCCTACCGGTTCAAAGGCTGACGCGCTCACCACTCGGATAGTTAAACTCTGAGAGGAAAACATAGATTTCGCTAATACATCGTTCAATTCGATTCGTATACGATTTATTTTAAACTGTTTTCTTAATTTCATTAATTTTTTGAGTTGAGAATATGATTTGAAATCAAAGAGAGAGCGCTTTTCGCTAATAACTACGTTCTGCTAATAGAATAAATTATGAAATTAGGTTTCAAAAGTAATTACTTTTAAAATGGGACAAAGTGTAAGTTATTATTTTTCAACAAACATTGACTGTTTTTCAGGTTTAATTTTGTTCATAAACGTTTAAAATTTCAACATTAAGAAAAAGGCGATATAGTTTTCTTTTAAGTGCGAGTTCTATATTTAGTAAAAAGTTGGAAAATGTTTCAAAATTTGTTTTATAAAAAAGTTAGTTTTTTCACAAATTATCATTGATTTATTGAATTAATAAAAAGAAGAACGGTCTAGGAGATGCTATTAAAAATCGGATGTTTTTTAAAACAGAGACGAAAATAATTAACTCTTTGCGTTATCATCTTTTCATCAAGCTTGTTTTGCAAACTTACAGCAAGCTTGCATTGCAAGGAGAGGTGGCGCTAGTTGTCACGGCGTTGCAAGCGAGGGTGGCGATTCTGTATTGTTAGTTTGACACAAGTTCGCTTCAAGCTTGACGCGCCAAATTTGCCATGACAGGGCAATATCAAGTCAAAATCAAACTTACTGCAAACGCACGTGCTATCTGTGTAAGGGTTTTAAACACACTAATTTCATCGTAACATAGCTGTTAAATTAACGAGACTCAGAATTAGTCACACATATTCCACACCTAATCACCGCTAAAGAGCGAACCACCACCGAAGTGCACTTCATGATACACTATTTTATCAGTAAAACATATTTTTAGTGAATATCCCCATTATAGTAATTTTAGAATCAAATATTTTAACAATCGGAGTCCTCATTTGACAGATTTGCTGGGAGATGCTCCAAGAATAAAATTATTTTGCTTTCTTACCGGTATTGCCCTTTTCATCTTGTTTTATTAGTTTCTGCTTGTTTTCGTTATTTTATTGCATTTGTTTGCTTTTTTAAAAGTTTGTTTTAAAATTAAGCCTATTTTCTACCTTGCGTTTGGCGCAGAATGGTCAGACCTGGCTTTTACGCCACAAAACTCCAATCAATCAATCTAATGGAGGAACCTTATGATGCAGTTTTATATTTATTACTTTGAACAATAGAATTGTTTGCTTGTGTAGGTAGTCATTTGCAATTATTTCTTTTTATTATTTATTTTATTAATATTTATTAAATACTTTGAGGAAGAATTTAAAACATATTTATTTTGAATATGCGCATTTTGAATTGTGAACAAGAATGTGGAGTACTGTCTATGTAAATTGTAAATTCTTAATGTAGAAATTTACGTTCTTCTCTTCAGTAACAAATATAAATTATTTGGAAAAGTTTAAAATAGCTCTAACCTACCATGATAACAAGCAAATCGCATTACAAGATTTTTTGAATTTTTTAGAGCGTGACGTATATTTGATAAGCATTTCCTTTAGCATTAGTTATGAAAGTTTTGAAAAGAAAGTATCGATATAATCCCATTCAAGAATGGGCCCAAAAAGCATTGTACATGAGATTGATATACCTCGAAGGAAAGATTTTTAATATATTAAATTACTCTGAACAGTAACGAAGCAGATTTAAACATATGCTCTCGTATTTAAATCTCAGCTTAAAACAAAGTAGATAGCGGTACAAAAAAGAGAAGTCGTTTTAAAGAGTAACAAGGAATGGCTTGAGGGATCTATTTCTTTCATTTCGGCTGAAAATTCAGAATTTCTGTCTTCTGGTCGTCCACCCAAACCATTTCAAGAAGCATCTGATCGTACCAAAAAGCGAAGGACACAGAAGTTAAGAACTGGCGTGCCAACAGAACAAATGACTTTTGCTCCTCAAATGAACCTCAAAGCTGAAAAAAAGCGATACTTTCAAAATTGTTAAAGACATCCCTTCAAATCCAGGCCATGCAATAAAATATAGAAACACATTTCATACTTTACAAAATAAAGCAGAAAAGCTAACTCCAGCAGAAGCACTCTCAATTTTTGGGGAAGCTGGTTTAACAAGAAATCAATACGAAATAGCACGATCAGGTGCTCAGTAAATATATCTCTGCTACTCTCAAATACAAGCAGCCAAAAAGAATGTTATCCCAGAAAAAATAGTTACTAAGTTCCACAAATTTCTACTGAAATTAATCCCCAAGATCTTCCTTGACAAAACAACCTACAACCTACTGAATATTTGAAAGATGCGATATTATTAATAGATCGATATTATTATTGTTAGATTGCAATTATTGCATCAACATCATTTTTCGGTTTTGTCAGTATTTTTAATTAATTTAATCCTTTGCCACTAAAGTTTCTTTCATCTCTTGTGGCAACTTTGGCAAAATTTTGAAATTCAAACGATAATTTTTAGCCGTTTCTTTAATTATCTAAATTTTACTTAATTATTTACTTTGTTTTCGATTTAATTATTATTTGTCTTGACTTTTGTTGTTGTTTCCATTAAGGTTTCAACTTTATTAATTTTTAAATTCAAATTTTGCAACGGGACTATTTCTTCGCCATCTTGTTGCGCATGAATTTAGATGTTATTGGGTTTTGGCGTTCTTGACTGGAGGTGTTTTTTCCGTTATGAAAGCAGATTCCTTTGTCTTTTTGGTTTGAATATTCTGAAGGGATAGCACGCATCCTGGAGGCTCCGAGACCGTTGGGATTTTTTCCTTCGGTTCTCGTCCTCTCAGGCATGCAAGCAGTAGATTAAATCTTTTGGTTAAAAAATCTACAAAAGATCTAAAATGTTGAATTTAAATAAGAAATCAACAGGCGGCTTATGTTTGAACTGATCTTCCTTTCATTGTCTTGGACTATTCGAGTTCATGCTGGACTGAAGCTTTTTTTCTTGTGTTTGGAATGGCGATATTATATTAAGTGCTCTTCATTTTGCGAACAGCAGTGATGACTTGCAAAAAGTTGAAAGTAGTGTGATCATGATGGACATTCCAGTTTTGTGCGAGTGTTACCATCTGCAATGATTCTGTTGTTTGTGAACGAGAGACGCCACTTGTGTAACAAATAATGTGAGCAAGAAAGATTTCCAAAGTCAACTACAAATCGATCGGGGAAAACTAAATTTTTCACATGCTAATATTGACCGCAAGTGATGTTGCAAAACCAAGAAATGCCTTGCTTCAACTGATTTAAATCCGTTATGTGGCACGATACATAGTGCGCGAAAGTTCAAATCAATGAAATGTACATTTTTCAGTGCATATAAAGATTATTCATTGTGAGACTACTAATCTCTCATTCAATATATTAGAATATCAAAATGGCCGTTATGAGAGTGTTTCCTTTTATACATTTACTAATTTGGTAAAGAATAGATATCTGTTTTTCATATACTTACTGTTTTATCGTTGTGAAATTTCATATATTTGATGTTGTGTGCATCAACAGTAAAATTTACTAATCTTATATTCTTATCTTAAAAGTGTTGGCAGTTTAATATCCATAGAATTGTTAATAAAAAATATTTAAATTTTAATAAATTTGTTTTTCTTTAATTGTTCTTATGCAATGTACTACCACTATATGCAAATTGACTTTTAATTAAGTAGCTATGGTTTTCAGGTCAGCAAAGGTAGGTGAATTATTTCAATATAGCTTGAATTGCTTATTATTGTGTTATATAATTTAGTACCCAGAATTAATTAATTGTTCAATATATATATTAATTTAAATTATATTTCTGGGCATCTATCTTGCTTCAATGTTTTTATAAATATCCTAGCTACCCCATCCAATAATTATAAGACTAATATTGATCTCCGACCCCTTTTTGTCTTCTAGAGAAATGAGAAAAAGAAAGTACTATAAACCTTTTTCTAAAAAAAACCCTAAAGATGCTTTGAACCGGACAAGTAGCGATAAGTGAAGATTCTGAAGAAGAAGAAATCATTTGTTAAGAAGATCCCATCAATGAAGAAGAAAAATCTGATGAATAATCTCATGAAAAAAAATTATTAATCTTATTTTATGAGACACTATTTAAAATGGTGTTACTTACAAACAGCTTTGTCTGATTAAAATATTTAATTTTAATGTGTATAATTAATATTTACGAACTTTTCTGGTCATAAACTATTAGAACAGAGTTAAAATATATAAATGTAAAAAATAAACATGTTAAAGGCAAAAAATCGTGAGAAAATACTTTTTTCATGTAAATACCCCACTGTGCGACGTCTAATGTCATTTCCCTGTACCAGACTAATAAGTTATCTGGCATTGCATGCTGAATGAGCCCGAATCGTAAACGTTCAAACAGTTAAATAAGAACAGCACAGTTAAATATGAACGGGAATTTACTTCATACTTACCGATTAATGTGCTAATAATAGCCGCAGAAATGAAGATACAATTTTACTTTCTCGTTTACGAAATATACAAAAAGTTACAAATATACCAAATATTGTATTCGTCAAAAAATTCGAACTCGAGATTTTGATGAATCTCCACGGTTTAGACCTCCCTGAGTGATAAAAACACAATTTTGGAATTATGTCTGTGTGTCTATCTGTGAACACGATAGCTCGAAAACTATTAAAGCTACGGAGATGAAATTTTGTATGTGGTCTTTACACATAATTTTCAGGTTTCAATCAAATTTTGGACAAAATCCGTCCATGGGAAGACTGTTTGTTCTCGTTCATGTGAACACGATATCTTAAAGACTTGAATAGCTAGATACATAAGATTTGGTAAAGAGTTTTATGATCAGGAATGTAGGTCCGTACCAAATTTTGAATCAAATCTGTCAAAGGGTTCACTGTTTATCCCTCTGTGTAATCGCATACTTATTAGAACAATAACTTCTAAACAGTATGATTTAGTTAAATAAAAATGGGTATGATGTCTGCTAACATTAATTAAAGATACGCGCCCAATTTTCGTTTCGATACGTTGAAAAAAAGGCGTTAAAATTGCATATTCGGTTTCTTCGCCTTTGTATGATGCAAAAAAAGATCGAGCGATGCACGTATTTCCCCCACCTATGTTTAGGGTCAATCGTCCATCTTAGTGACGCTCTGTGTATTTTTCCCCACCCGCGTTTGGGCAGATACGAGAAAGTTTTGGGGAGCTCCAGCTGGTTTAGTTTCAGAAGTGAATTTCAGTAGATTAACCAGCTTAAAAATCGCAGGATTTTCTATAGACGCCACACGTACACCTACAGGTATTTCATTTACAAAAATATACTTTATACGTCATTATATATGTTTCTGAAGTATTTTGAGCTGTTCAATTATATTTTTTACATACTTCATCCCGAAAATTAAAATTAAAGTCTTATGATTTAATTAATTTTCAATTTTGTATCAAAAATTTCAAATATTAAATAATGTCTTTCATCATTTTTAAACTTTTTCCTATAATAGTAATAATAAGTCATAATCTTAGGCTATTTATAAATAAGAATAATAATTTTATTTTTAAAAAAATAATATGCAGTAGCGAATACACTTTTTTTCTTAACAAATTGATCTTGATAACTTCAACTGAAAAAAATAAGAATAATTGCTTTTGAAATTGTATCATTGTTAATAACATGGAAATAAAGAAATTAGAACAAGTCAGCAATTGCTTACTTGACAAATTATCAATCAAAATCTCTGACACAGAACAAGAGTATACTAAATAAAATTTAAGAGCTGTAAGTGGAGACTTAGATAAAATTTCAATTGTATATTATTTGTTTTTGTTCCTTCTATATTTAAAATACAGTAGGCGGTGATGATATTCCTAAGAATAGGCTTTATGAATGATAATTGATAAATAAATCTGCACTTTAAATTCCTATGTACTTGGATAGTTTTGTGGTAGAAAAAGCAGATAAACTTGTTTAAGCTTACTTTCTTAAAGTTTTATTGTCATTTCTGGTTGAATTTTGACACGTAAATTTCTTCCTTAAAATGTATTATAAAAGAAATATCATTGGATTATACCGGACAAGTTCCAATTCCCAGGAAGTACAACATGTTGCGCGATATTGTACAATATTTTTCGATATTATATAATATTATGTGATATTGTACGATATTATCCGATATTGCGAATATTGTTCAATATCTTTGTGCTACTGGGGTTGCAAGTATAAATAAGAATTATGGCTGGTATTTCTCTTTTCCGAAAAATGGAAGACAATACGATTTGAGAAAATTGTGAAGAAATACTTATAAACTCCCAGATAGCAATTTTAGTTTGCAGCAAGCTTGCCACAAATTTGTCATGACAAGAGTGCAAGTTTGCCACAAATTTGTCATGACAAGTGTGCAAGCTTGCAGCAAGTTAACGAAAGCTCCGAAGTCACCATGAAACGAACTTGCAGCAAGTTTGCCGTGTCAAACTCATTGCAAATTATAGCAAAAACAGAACACGAACACAACCCAGGATAGAACTCGCGACCTCCCGGTTCCGAAGCGGGGACGCTAACCGTTGAGCCAGCTGAACTCTGAGAGGAGAGGATAGATTTCGCTAAAACATCGTTCGATGCGATTCGTATACGATTTATTTTAAACTATTTTCTGGTTTTCATTAATTTTTTGAGTTGAGAATACGATTTGAAGTCAAAGAGAGAGCGATTTTCGCTAATAACTACGTTTTGCTAGTAGAATAAATTATGAAATTAGAGTTCAAAAGTAATTACTTTAAAATGGGACAAAATGTCTAGTTATTATTTTTCAACAAACACCGACTGTTTTTTAGATTTAATTTTGTTTATAAACGTTAAAATTTCAAAAAAAAAATAAAAAAAGAAAAAGGCGATATAGTTTTCTTTAAAGTGAGAGTGATATATTTAGTAAAAAGATGGAAAATGCTTCAAAAACTTTTTTTATAAAAAAGTTATTTTTTTCACAAATTATCATTGATTTATTGAATTAATAAAAAAGAATTACGGTCTAGGAGATGCTATTAAAAATCGGATGTTTTTTTAAAACAGAGACAAAGATAATTATCTCTTTATTGTGCTATCTTTGCAGGAAGCTTGTTTTGCATACTTGCTGCAAGTTTGATTTGCAAAGAGGTGGCGCTACTTGTCACATCGAACTTGCTACAAGTTCGATTCAAGTTTGACGCGTCAAATTTTGCCATGACAAGTCAAAATCAAACTTGCTGCAAGCTTACGTGCTATCTGGGCTATTTGTAGTTTGATGCATATATTCTGCATGTTTCCACTGGAGGCAGAACGAGTATATGGATGAGAAGTCACCGGATCCATTGCAATTGAAGATACTCTGGCATTTTCTTTCATTTCTTAGTAAATGCAAGACAAAACTTTTTAACCCCTTAATCCTTTTGTCCGAGCTCCATTCTCGTTCCTTCTTACTTTCAAATTACGTCATTTTGAAACTTATAAGTTAAAACCAAGTCATTCATAGACGTTATAACTCGATACAAAAATGACCGGTAATCCATAAACATCTCAAGTGTCTTATCCTCTTCGGTTCTGGTGTATCACATGTGATACAAATGTTTGTCATTTAAAAAAAATAATTAAATAACTAAAATTCCGAAACCTATTGTATCACATGCGAAACGTAATGGAATACCTTGTCTATTTCTTTGTTCTAGTCAACAGATGGCGTTACTTGTCCACGATTGTGATTTCAAAGCGTGTTTTTTCAAAATAAAAAGGTGGCCCCTAGACGTCAAAGTAAGTCCTTTCTATTACTTAATTGCAAATATTGCACTAATTTTAAAATACCTACAGTAACAGAAGTTATTTTCTATGTAATATTAAATCATACTAACTTGTTAAATGTTTTTGTATCACATGTGATACAATGGGTTTCAATCACGTGTGGGAATGTGTTCTAAGTTGTTTTTGTTTTTATCATTTACTTAAATTTTGAAGGATGTTTGTCATCATTTATTTAGTCAAAATATGCTGTTGAAGTTTTTGTTTTAAATTTTTGTATGTTTTCTGTCTTAGTTTTTATCTGATTACTGTTTTTTAGTGAAATATTTGACTCCTGATTAAATTTTAGAAATTGATGATTCCTGTAATGATTGTGATTAAAGTTCTTTGTCAGATGAAGATGATAAATATCAGATGGATGACAATTTGAGTGACTGTAAAGATGATGATTATGTTGAACGAGATCAAACTGATGAAACAAATTCTGTTTCAACAGATAATTTTCGGGAAATTGTTTCAACACTTTTCATGAAAATGTAAAATAATAATAATAATATTGTACCTATAACAATTAATGTCATAGAATTATGCTTATTTTTCGTGAAGTCTTTTCGCAGTTATTGTATTGTGTGGATAAACAAGATGAAAAACAAGGAAACAGCACTTCCTTAAATTTAAGGGATTAAAATTTTGACTTGTCTCGTTCTTGATCTATCACATGTGATACATGCCCCTAGCCCCCCTAAATTTCAAAGAAAAAAATTTAAATGTCACTTTTATATTTCAAAGTGTTCTAAACGACTAATTTGACTACTTTTTGAAGTGTTCTAAATGACTATCATGTAACTTTCTTAATTCCTTAATCCCGAGGTGACATTGATTGATTTCCATTGTTCTTTGATTTTTGTTTGCAGCTGCAAATGCGCGCTACTTAAGCATTGTTTAAATTTTATTTTCTGAATGTTATTGTTTTTAAATAAATTGTTTTCATTTAACTCTTTTATCACTAGGCGACTTTTTTCTTCTATCGCCTTTGAAACCGGAACTTTTTGGAAGGATACGACATGAATCGGACTCTCTCAACCTGGTTGATCATTTACCCCACCACTCCAACCACTGCTGTAAACTTCCTTTAAGGCACAAGGTCATGGGCTGTAGTTGGCAAGGATAACTGGACCCCCTACCGCGCTTATCTCCGAAGCGATCTCAGAACCTCCCCTCCCCTCCAAAGACACCAATCACCCGGAACCGTCTCACTCGGTGTGAGAGGGTTCAAGTATAAGACTTTTATTCTTGTCTCGGGTCTGAGGAGGCTATGAACACATGGTGTAACAAATTGATGAAATTGCAAGAGACTTTTGCCATTAAATTGAAATTTTGCTACATGAGCACTATTTCGTTCACACACTGAACTGCTTCTCACATTTGTCGATTGGTAAAAAAGAAAAATCAGACCACCACACAGATTAGATTTTCAATAACTGATATATCATATCAGAATGCGTTGTCTCACACAAGCACGTTTCTTGGCTTCCATTCAAAATGGCACAGCGTCTTATTGTAGAGGCACACGATGATAAAAATTCGTTATTTTTTTACAGCACTGTCGGCCACTCGTTCCATTTTCGAATACAGTTATTTATTCTCAACGTGAACTTGTGAGTCATACTAAATCAGAATTTTTCGTTCATAATCAATACTGCAGAAATTCAAAACCAATCTACCGTTTAGTAACACGATCTTGCAGTGCGACGTCTGTCATATTCAAAACTGAAGAGGCCCAACGCCAGATCGTTGTTTAGCAATACGCTTTTGTATTAAGACGTTTTCTTCAGAATAATATTTTTCTGCTGGTTCTACATCTTGCAAAAGATTCAGATAAATTCTCTAAGCCGGTCCACACACCTGAAAGGCAGAAAACCGAAGGAAAAAATCCAACAGATTCGACCCCCAAGGTGCGACCGTTACGTTCCGTATTTTAAAGCAATCTAATCTTGACAAAGGAAAAATGCCTCCAGTGAAAGACCAAAGCCAAATAACGCCAAATTCATCCGCGAACCAAGATGGCGAGGAAATAGTCCCGTTGAAAAATTTTGATTTAAAAATTAATAAAGTTGAAACCTTAATGGAAACAACAACAAAAGTTAAGACAATTAATATTTAAGTCGAATACAAAGTAAATAATTAAGAAAAATTTAGATATTTAAAGATACGGCTAAAAAATATCGTTTGAATTTCAAAAGTTGTCAAAGTTGCCACAAGATATGAAAGAAACTTTGGTGGCGAAGAATTAAATTAATTAAAAATACTGACAAAGCCGAAAAAAAAAGATGTAGATGCAATTTTTGCAATCTAACAGAACGCATCTCCAAAACAGAGAGGTGTATGTAATTAGTTAGTACAAGGAACTACGTTGTTCAGGAGTTAATAAACATGGACTGAGTTTGAGTCAGTTTCAGCGCATAATGCAACTCTACGTTTTAAATAATGGTTTTATTCATATATTAAAACTTTCCGAGCAATCGTCAGAACGCAGAAGCGTACAAATTAGAAGTTAATATTAAAATTCCACTCTTCATTCATTAAGAAGAAATTGGAAACCAAAATTCGTAAACGTTTTAATTAAAAGTACAATTAAACTAAAAGGAAATAGTTTAAAACGATAAAACTTGTATGCTTGGCCGTTTTACCAATTCTGTTGTTTCATTAAGATTTTTCAGAGTCAAAAATTTCGCATTAAGTATCCTGTAAAACTTAATGAGTGTTAAATTGCTTCCTAGAAATGCTGTATATTTTGTTTCTGTCATCATAATGTAAAATGAATTTAATTATTTCTTGTCTTAACATTTCTCAGGTAATGCATAAATTATTTTGGTTGTGCTCCACAGCATAAAATTACTTTTCGTGAAAAAGAAGATAATTTTAAACTGAAACAAAAACAATCGACATATCTGAAACTTATGGGAAGAAGATCGCACACTTTCGTAAGGACGAAGAAAAAATAGATTTTTCTCGTCTTCATTTTAAAGAAATGTCAGTTTCAATGCACATTTCAGAATCATTAAAGAAATCTCATTAATGAAAAGCAAGAAGGAATAAACTTGCTTTCGAAACAATTTCATTAACTGTTATCACGAACACTCTTTTAAGAAACATGCTTAGACAATTTTCAATTCCTTTTCGTTTTAAATTGAAAAAAACATCTAAAGCTCTTTCTTTCAATATAAATAAGTAAATAAGGACTGACAAAATAAATGCACTTTACTCAGAGCCTTTAATATTCAAACATATTAATGAAAAAGGAGGTTACAGTGAAGCAGCAACTTTAACAAGAGGTCATCACTTTTTTAATAAGAAAATGTTCTTGATGCTTACAAACTTCCATTATTAATTTTCTTTTTTATTCTTAAAAATGGAAGAATTTTTTAAACGAAACATAAATAATTATTTTTATGGTTTAGTAAAAATAAACTTTCACAGAAAGTTTCTTACACTAAGTTGCGCTCATGGAAGAAACTACTGCTTGGTAGATATGGTGAGAAAAAAAAGAAGATAGAGAAGATATAAGAAAAGGCATTCCGGAGAAGTTATAAGGGAATAGAGTTTGTTACGTTTGCATCGTCTACTAAAAAAAACCAGAAGAAAAAGTTGTTTGTTCCATTTTTAAATGAGAAGCCTTATATCTCCAACCCTTGAAATACGATTTATTTTTTACAGTATGATTAACTAGTAGTTCTGTGAATAGTAGACCTCGCTCCCCCAACCCCGGAAAAAAATCTCAGATTTTCTCCTAAAAGTTTTATCAATGTTGTTATTCATTGTGAAGACAGCATTGCTTTTAGTGACACTGGAGATCATAACTTGACTCTCGAGGAGATTCCTTATTTGTTCCCATATATGCACTATCTTATAAAGTTATATTTACAATCAATGCACAACATTACCCACAAAAAGTGCGTAAAAAATGTTACTTCCAAACAAATACAAAAACTATATAAAAATAAAATACAGAAGCCAGGGTGATAAAATATTTCAGCAATACAATGAAGTTAAAATGAAATAAAATTCATATAAGACATTAATTATCCAGAAAGGCAATTTTTACCATAATAACCTCAAAATTGGTAATAGGACGTGAAGATGGGAGAAGTATTTTGATGAATTAATGAGAATGGTATTTATCACTGCAATATGAAAATTGTCCTGATGAATGAGCAAAAAAAGAGAGAAATAAAACGATACACGAATAACAGGTAATCTTCTTCAACTTTTTATTATAACATAAACCGTTTGCTATAAACACTGAAGAATCTTTCACGATAAGAGAAAAACTAGAATAAATGGAACTAATTAGGAAAGAACAACGATCAACAAAAGAAAAACATCTGAGTTAATTTCTCTCTCTCTCTCTTTTCAATGAGAATTATTTACAGAAATCTTTGCCTTCATCAGTATTAAAAAATGATAGTGAAATATATGTTTTATCGGTAATAACAGAACTACCTTCTCATGCCTGCTTTTATCGTATTAATAAAATTATATATAATTGTTTCCTTTTATCGGTACTTTCAAAATTACAGTTGCACGTCTTGCCGCTTCCAAAATAATTGAAACGTTTTAATGGGCCAAACTAGCCGTTGATTCGCCAGAACGTGAAATTAGTAAAACTTCCTCCCTTTTGAAACAATTTTAAAAAAATAAAAAAACATATACAGCGTTTTCTATTGCTTCATGAAATATTTATGGCAAATCCGAAGGAAATCGAACTAGCGTTTGGTCGCAATCGCGTAACAAACAAATTTACAGACAGACAAATTGCTGAATGGTTGAGTTAAAACGCAGACTTCACTTCGTTCGGTCAATAATTTTTTGTTTAATCAGAAATGAATTTAAATTCTGTTAATTTTGATAGAATTGCTTAACTTAGACCGCTTAACTTAGCTATGAAAATGTTTCTGTTTTGTCATTATTTATAATTTCCACATACTTGTTGCTTACTAAAGTTACATCTCTTAATTTCAGAATGGCTGCATCTATAGTCATAAAAATACTATCTAGGTCTAGAAAATTTGTTATGCGTTTAGCTATGAGTCCACTTACAACGCCACATGGCGGCAAATTTCGGATTAGTGTTCCTATATAAAAAATGGATTGATATAGGGAAAAGTCAATTTCAAATTTGGAGAAAATCATCGACTTAGCACAAAAAGACACTTTATGTGTAATAATACTAAGGAAAGAACACTTAAAATGCATATTTAGTTCTCCACGATTTCCGAAACTGTGATGTCACAAAACGTGGAGTAACGGACAAAATGTTATCTTTCGAACAAAATTGAACCTAATTGACTTCTTCCTCCAACAGCAGGTATATGCGACGTCTTCGCAAACACAGCAGGATTTTCGACGTCGTATTACTAATGCTCGCTTCTGCGTGTCACTTAATATACTAATATATATGCAACGTGAAATCCCATCAAAATTCAAAATGAACTCGAAAACTGTCTGAACACCGAAAATTCTTGTGGTAATTAGTTGCTTTTTTGCTCTTTCTAACAAGTTTCGTCATGTAACAGTGTTGGAAATCGCGAGAAAATACATGAAGTTTTCAGCTGTCTGTTCTTAGCATTAATCTCCATAAATGTCTTTCTAAAGCGAAGTCGACTTTTTTCCCCTATACCTTTCGGTTTTCGAAATCGGCGCACTAATTCACAGTTTACTGCGAGGTGGCGCTGTTAGGGGTCTCATAGAGTAGCGCACAGGCCTAAACAGCACTTTTATGAAATTTAAAATTAATTAAAATTTAATTAATTAAATTAATTTTAATTTTTACTGAAATTAAGAGGGGTATAAGTATCTTACGTGGACACCCTCTGTGAACAACATTTATCTGCATAAACATTTTTTACATAAACGTTTATCTTGTTACTATTGTTCCCAGTACAAAATGGTCATTTTTTCAGTCTTACGAGAAAATATCAACATTTTGTCAGAACTGAGAGCACTGAAATCCTAAAACTGATTGTTATTTCTTTTAAAAAACTGTGTAATATGCATATTCAATCTATTTAAATGTGCATAAAATATTAATTTCACTTGTATATTAAGGATCTTAACCGAAAATGTCAACTGATTACTAAATCTTTACTGAAATAAGGGAATTTTTAAATATCACATCACATTTATACAATCAAATTAATCGCGAAAAATTAATGTCGTCTGAAGAGTATTAATTAATGTAAGTGCAAGTTTCTTATATAGTAATCAATTTTGTATGAGAACAGTCTGTAGATTTCCATTTAGTTCATGTTCAGAAACATTAGATAAAAGCATAAATAATTTTAGCGATATTCCAGAAACAATCGTGCGTACGTTATAACTAAATTATTTGCTATAATTATACCCTGATATATTATTGCTAAAGATGTGAAATTACAAAGCGTATTTATTATCATTATTATATTTACTATCAAATTAATTATATTAAGTTACGCTATACGCATCTATCGCGAATACAGAAAATACAATCTAAAATATATGCTTTTTTATGACACTGTCGGATCTTCATGTTAAGAATTAGATATTTGTTATCTTAATTAGTTTTCACTTTGGTCTCAAATGAATGGAATTAGCAGAAGAGAGGTTGTTTAAAACTTCTCTTCTAAAAAAACTGGCGCAAGTGACATTTGGGTAAATTGTCGTTGAACAATAATAAAAATATGTATTAAAAATCGAAAATACAGATTATTTTTCCTTTAAGTACCCGTTTCTTAATCGTTGTTATGTAATGAATAAAAATAAGTTTTTGAGTTCAAATAATGTGTCGTATTTTCATGATGCGATGGTTTGGTTTTATTTTAAGTGGAATACAAAAGTAGTCTTAAAAACTGTTAGTTTTCTTTCGATGGATTGTAGAAAAGAATGATAGAATTTTAAGCTTTATCGTCATTCTTGTTTTAAATTTTCTAATGCGCTTGTCCATATTTCAATAATATTTTATTGGAAGATTGTGTCTATACTTTAATGAAATTAGAAATTTCAATGTTAACATGTTAACAGGAATTAATACGCAACTAATTATAAAAATATGATTGTTAGCTTAAAAGAAATTATATGGATATAATAGGGTTTTTTCTGATTTAACTGGATTATAGTAACACAATTTTTTTTTCAAAATTCGAATCAAATTAACGAAGTTAACATGTCCTTAAGGTCAAGCTTTCATTTAAAACAAAGTAGCAAAGTAGTAACTTAAGTTCGGCCCATTTTGTTTTAGTTCTTTAAAAAAAAAGAAAAACTGAAATTTGAATTAAATGTTGACTGATTTCAATGTGTTCATAAATTATGGAGAACAAATACGCATTCTGCGGCAAGAAAATAAACGGAATTTTATAAATATTTTAATAAAGTAATAATAAATATATTCTCTTAATGTCAAAGATAAAATGGATAGCCAAATGTACCAACACAAATATTGGGGTTGCCCAAATAATGATTCGCCGAAATTTCAGCCAAATATTTGATAAAGAAAAATAGTTTTTATGTAGAATATTTGATAAAAAAAATATCTTGTAATTGCAAACATGAAAAGATATTGTCATTTTACAAATTTCCAACTCAAGTAGAAATAGTAAGTCAACAACACTTTCCCACTCGATATAATAATCTAAACTGCCCTCAAATTCTCTTAGTGAGCATCACAAAATGATGTATAATGAGAAAGAAATTCACAGTTAAGAATCTTATTCGAAAGTTTTCTTTAACATCGTAAATTGTTTCTTTTATAGGTGAAATTCAAAGGTATCTTTCAGTCTGTTTCTTTATGTTATTTTCAAAACCATCAAAGGTGAAGCATATTTATCAGCATGTGAACAAATGGAAAGAAATATGGCCTTTCTAGATCTTTCTAAAGAACTGATCTTAAAAGCAAAAGATGTTCATCCAACTTGTGGTAATCTCTTATAATCGTGTTTTCACTATTCTTACACTAACATTTCTCCTTATGTAACTGTTAAATTAAAAGTAAATAACTCGATAAGTGCACTTACTTGAAAATTTTGTCAACTTTGATGTCACTATAGCGAATTAGCCTCATTTGCTAATAGCGGTGTAGGCCAAATAAGGAGCACATTTCACAACTAATGCATCAACATGTTTAGTTTAACGTCTGCATTGGGCATGTATGACGATAAAAGTTTAGGGGCGTTTTCCCAAGTTCTCGTTTTCGGCAGCATGTGAGAAGGGGGGGGGGAGAAGGAGACTGGTTAATCAGCGTTCCTTCCTTCCGAATGTTATATAGACACGACGGAAGGTTATATGGAAACAAATGAAACAGCAGAAAAAAAAGCTAAGATCCAAATTATTCACAATTGATGAATTTATAGAAAACAAATTGTATGGTGCTAATTTTAGCTTTGATGAAGAAGTTATTCCGTCTTTCTTCAAAGACGAAATGGACTCCATTGGAAAGCTTCGAACTTATCTATTTTATTCAAAAAAATAGTGAAAAATATTCAATCAATTTAATTCGAGTCACATTGCTGTGGTTAATACTCACAAGCAACCAGCACTTCAGACGACGGTTAAATATTTTTTTAATTCAACATCCACCTGCATGCATATAACTCGTAAGATCTAAATTATTTACAATTGATGAAGTTATGGAAGACATATTGTCTGGTGCTAATTTAAGTTATAAGGAAGAAGTTATTCCACCTTTCTTTAAAGACGAAATGGACTCCATTGGAAAGCTTCGAACTTATCTCTTTTTTTCAAAAGAATAGTGAAAAATATTCAATCAATTTAATTCGAATCACATTGCTCTACTTAATACTTACAATCAATCACCACGCCAGACGACGGTTAGATTTTCTTAATTAAACGCCTACCTGGATGCACATAAATCGCATAATATATGTATAATTATTCTTAAGATGTGCAATAAAGATATGATTTTTGTCCCTTTTATGATAAATGCAAAACTAAAAAAAATAATTATTGATTTCCATTCTATGTAGCATTATATTAGTAATTTCTTTAAAAAAATTTTAAATTAAGCTTTTAAATGAATTTTCATTAGTAGTATGAAAAATGTAATACTCAAAGTTGCTTACCAAAATTTGATTATACAGTGGTACCTCCGAAAAGCGGACAGTCACGGGACCAAAAGTTTTGTCCGTTTTTAGGAGGTGTCAGCTATTGGGGAGGACAAACTTTTTATAAAAAAAGTTTTTTCACTTCTGTTTGATATATGAAACATATATTTTTATCTTGCTTGTTAGAATAATTTTGAAATGTTTGCCAAAATAATTGAAAGTTTTCAAAAATACCTGTCAGCTATCCAGAGGGAATAACATGGATTTTTCCTATATAGAAGGACTGGGTCTCGTAAAAATGTCCGTTAATTAGAGGTGTCCGCTATTCGGGAGTGTCCGTTAAGGGAGGTACCACTGTAATTCTTTTCATTTACACGGCTTTTTACAGCAGTTCCTTGAAAGACGTATAAATGCTGCATTATTGTATGCAAAAAATATCTATGACAGGAACCTTTAAGCAAAAATTATTGAGGATAGAGTCAATTGACATAAAAAAAATGATTTTCATGCAATTATTGCGATGCAGATTGGAATTCCAAGATTAGAAAAGAGTTAACAGATATTTATAAATTCAATATAATATTTTCCAAGCAAAAAATAACTACTGTTTCAGACTATATCATATATGTAAATGCATAAAAATGTTTTTCTGTTTCACTTGGATAATTGTATTCTCCGTTTATTTAAAAAAATCTTTTAAAATTATGGAGAATTCGAGGGATATTGATTTAATCTTAATAAAGGTACTACTTACTTAAAGAAATGTCTTAATAAAAGAATTTTAAACCCCTTAACAATTTTGCACGTTCGTCGTATGTGCATCGAAATGTCTTTTAGCTCATAAACTAAAACTTTATCATTTATTAAATTTAAATTGCGCAAAATTTACGTGGAATCCATAAACATCTCCATGATTTCTTAGATGAATCAAACCGGCAAAACCTTTCCAAAACAGAAGGTGTCATTTTATTAGATAGCAAAGAAAATGAATCTTTTAAGCGGTTAAATAATGCATCTCACATCTTATGTTCGCTATAAAAAATAGCATTTTTAAAGGAAAATTTTAAAATATAAAGATAATTCTAGTAGAACCTGAGGTTACAATTACTAAACAAAGAACAATATATCACTGCTGAATTTGTCCATTTATTACTAGAAACATTTTAATTCTCAGATAATAAAGAAGGAAACGAACACTCAGAAATTCTATGTACATTCTGTTCCAAACAGTAATGACCCACTGTATCCAATGCCGTAATTTATCAATCATCTTTCCGGTTCACGCAGCGATCATATTTCCTGATTCTTGGAGGCAGCGATTAGATTTAAATTGACACAAAAATTACTTGGAATCCATAAACATCTCAAGTATTCTATAATTTCTTAGAAAAATCAAAGCGACAATCCCTTTCCAAAACATCAAGACTCATTTTATAAGATAGCAAATTAAATGAATCTGTTTAGCGGTTAAATAACGCATTTCTGATCTTATGTTCGCTACAAAACTTTAAAACTAATGCATCAAATAAATTTGTATTAATGGCATAAAATTTGTAATAATCAATTGTCCATTGACAACTAGATACATTTTAATTCTTACATAATAAACCAGGTCGTCTCCCCTAAAATTTCTCGTATACTTCTAACACATGTAGAGAAAAAAATAAGCTAAAAGACAGCAAAACGAACAAGAACCAATAACACAGTGGGGAAAAAATAAGCGAATCGGCATACCACGATTTTTGTAGGTCATCCAACGCGGAAGTTGAATTAGAAGCCGGTGTGAGTACCAATAGGGCTGGGTGTAAGATAAAGAAAACGAAATTTGCAATTTGAACGCATTTTTTAAACCGATTGACACAAAAATTGGACACAAATCTACCATTAAGGTTAGAAGGCCACATGCAAAATTTCATTAATCAAAGTAATTGTTTAAAGAACTCATTGCGTTCAAAAGTTTGCGATTATACAGACAGACAGTCAACCCTTTGACAGATTTGGTCCAAAAGTTGATGCAAATTTACATCCCTGATGATAAAAATGTGTACCAAATTTTATCCACCTAACTATTTAAGTTTGTGAGTTATCGCGGTTAACATGACATTAACGCGGACGTACAGACAGATAGACTTCCCGTGGACGGAGTTTGTCCAAAAATTGATAAAAAAAAAACTACAAATTATGTGTAAAGACCACATATCAAATTTCATCTTTGTACTTTTAATAATTTTTGACTCATCGTGTTCACAGACACAAATAATTCCAAAACTGTGTTTTTCAGACTCATGGAGGTCTAAAACGTGTACATTCGTCAAAATTTCGAGTTCGAATTCTTTGACGACTGCAATGCTTTCTCTTTGTATACTTCGTATATGAGAAAGTATAAAGGAAATAAATGAAGACTCGGAAATTCTATGTACATTCTGTTCCAATCAGTAATGACCCACTGCATTCAATGGCGCAACTTATCAATAATCTTTCTGTTTCACTCAGCGATACTATTTCCTGATTCTTGGAGACAGCGCTTATCTTATCGGGTGATGTTCTGATAGGACGTTCCGGTATCGTCTGTTCCACGAAAGGCTATGATGTCCTTACTCAGCCAGATAGTGTCCTGTTCCGAGAATTAAACTTTAACACAGTTCTCTCAGTAGTATTTAATGTACGGCATATACGCTATTTCTCTTGTGTTGTAGAATTGCTCATGATTTGCTAGTCATTCAAGTATTCCTCTTAGAATCTCATTACTTGCTTTCTAAAAAAGGCATTTC
>BGPR01001928.1:150810-161211 GCA_013235015.1 Araneus ventricosus | reverse complement strand
GTATTCCTCTTAGAATCTCATTACTTGCTTTCTAAAAAAGGCATTTCATGATTTGCTAGTCATTCAAGTATTCCTCATAGAATCTCATTACTTGCTTTCTATAAAAGGATTGAAAATATAATTATTTAAAACTATTTATCTTCTAGTATACGAAGTATACAAAGAGAAAGTATTGAATCCTCAAAAAATTCGAACTCGAGATTTTGACGAATTTCCACGTTTTAGACCTCCCTGAGTCCGAGAAACACAATTTTTGATTTATGTGTGGCTATGAATAGATAACTCAATAACTATTACAACTAGAGGGATGAAATTTGGTATGTAATCTTTATACCAAATTTGCAGGTTTCTGTCAATTTTTGGACAAGTCTGTCTGACCGTCTGTCAGCATTCATGTGAACACGATAGCTCAAAAACTTAAGTAGCTAGATGTATACAATTTGATATACAGTTTTAACATCATGAATGTAGGTTCGTATCAAATTTGGACCAAATCCTTCAAAGTGTTGACTGTCTGTAGGTCTGTATAATCGCATGCTTGTGAACACGATAGCTCTTTAACATAATGACTTGTATCAATGAAATTTGGTAAGTGGCCTCCTAACCTTAATAGTAGATCAGTGTCCAATTTTTGTTCCAATCGGTTAAAAAAGGGCGTTCAAATTTCATATTTAATTTTCTTACTATGACCCAAGGCCATTTTGTGTATTGACAAACGCTTGGCGATATTCGTGAATTTGGCGTGCGCTAACAGAAACTAGTGTGTAGTCATGGCGTTCTGTCTTACAGAAGGTTCGCATTTTTGTATACGTGCGGGGGAATAGACACATTTCATGGAAGCATACGAGAAAGTTTAGGGAAGAACACTCTTTCTGATTTAATGAGATCTGATTTCTCTGCTTTTTGTAAAGATATAACATTCTAGTCAAACATGTCATGACTTTTGTTTTCTTGATCAAATAGGACTTGCCAGTATCTTTTGTCCTTGTTGTATTTAAAAATATCACTGTAATAATTATTTAAAAACTGAAAAAAATATGTACTTTTTTCCTTCGAATACTGTATGCAATATTGATTAATAAAGAAAGAAATTCTTTCCTACAAAGAACATTTGAAATTAATGGCTCTGAAATTAATCTCAGTTCTCACCATTAAGTTTAATTATTAGAATCATTTAAGTAACTAAAAGAAATATAACTGGCCAAATACAGTATTACTGAAAATTCATATATTATTACTACTGATTCCCTGAAACTACGTTACTCATTTGTATGAAATCGCTCATATAATTTATTATTCACTTACATGATATGTAAAAGAAATTTAAGTTCTTTTAAAAATAATCTAATTCGCAATGTAATTTTAAAATAGTCTACACGGTTGCATAATTAAAACTAATTTATTAAACTATATCAAGTAACTCATGGAATTTTTATTTATATATTTTATTTGAAACCGTTTTAAGAAGAAATCATGATGTAGTTTTAAACGATTTAAACTAATTTTTTCACCTATCTTAAATGAATTTCAAACACAAAATACGCGCAATAACTTATAGCCTATAAATATTCAAAATTATTTAACCTTTTAAAGGCCATTTTTTCGAGTAGTAGTATAATAAAATAACTTTATGAGTGAAATTAATTTAAGAAAATAAATTCATTTAGCTTATTGGATGACATTAATTTTTTGTTAACTTTATTAATTAATAATTAATTAGAAGTCCAGACATTTCTTTATGGTTTGAGATAAGAAATTGGATCATCTTGGCTTTTGCTTCATCTAAAAATTTGGCGAAAACTTACGCCAGCCTTAAAAATTGCATTTAAAATACGTGAATTTTGTAGCAACTATACTTGTCACGGTCATAGAAAGGGTTAAAGAAATCCGTAAAACAATATCAGGAAATATCAATCCAAATCAGAACTATTAGACCAGACAGTTATAGGTATAAATTTTAGACACTTTTAAAGCACAATTATTTTTTAAAAAAATTATCGAGACATATCCTTCAAAGTAAATATATTTTCCAATTGTTCACTCACGATAAAATGCCAGTTAATGAACCTTCATTTTATATTTGGAAATCAATATCATGCAAAGAAAGCCAAAAAACAGCGATAAACTCAGAGGTAATCGAAAGAACAAACGAGGAATCCATTCTAGTCTATTTTTTCAAGGGTTAAGGACTTTATTCGAAATGGATTCAAAATAATAAGTGGGAATCCATTTCCAATAAAGTCCTTAGCCCTTGAAAAAGTGGACTAGAATGGATTCCTTGTTTGTTTCTATTTTTATGGATTACCTCTGAGTTTATCTTTGTGTTTTGGCTTTCTTTGTAAACAGTGTTTAAATTTTAATTGTTTGTTTAAATATCTACTTAAATATTGTTTAAATTTTATTTTCTAAATTTTATTGTTTTTAAATATTTTTTTGTTTTTGTTTGAATTTTAAGTTAAAATACTTTTAAATTTAATCTAATATTTCTAGTTGATTCTTTTTAAGCTTCATTTTATATACAGAGTACCCGCTAAAGTCCGTTGTCACCCCAATAATTTCTGAAAGGCAGAGGCTATAGTAATAAAAGAGGGGTCTAGGTATAGTAGAGTTGCCATGCGCTACGCAAGGAAACTAATTACAGCGCCATCTGGTGGTAAAATTCGGAGTTAGCGTTCTTATCTCAAATACGGTACGATATGCGGGGAAAAAGTCAATTACAAAGTTGTTCAGCATTCGATTTAGTAAGAGAAGACACACACACACACACACACACATCTTCCGTACAGTAATGTTAAAAATAGAAAGCGTTAAATGCATATTTGTTTAGTTCACAGCTCCCAAAATTGTAACGCGACATAACACGGAAAAAATGTAAAGAAAGGACGTAATATTCGATTTTCTAGAGGATTTGCCGTTTAGTGAATTCCGGAATGTATAGTTGCAACACGACGGCGCCCCTCCGCACAAGGTATGAAGTGTTCAACAGTACATTCGGGACACATTCCAGCAGCAAGTCATCGGGTATGGTGGTTGAGTAGAATGACGTCCACGTTCACCTGACCTGAATCCATTGGACTTTTTTCTGTGGGGATACATCAAACATCAAGTGTTTGCAACCCCTCCACCAACATTACAGGAAATTCGAAACTGTATTACGGATGCTTGTGCCAGCGTGTCATCTGCCATGTTGCACAATGTGCAGCGGGAATTGCAGTCCGGTGTCCAGATGTGTATTGTTCCTGAATGACACCATTTTGAGCATGACAGATAGATGAACCTCATTTCCGGTGCAATTATGTTCAACGCGATCAAACAAATGTGCGTTTTGTGCTTTTCATTTGTATCATTTTTGTGAGCAAGATGTTATTTTTGTATAATAAATTGATGATGCTAAACAACTTTGTAATTGACTTTTTTCCCGTATTTTGTACCGTTTTTGAGATAAGAACGCTAACTCCGAATTTTGCAGCCAGGTGGTGCTGTAAGCGGTTTCTTTGCGTAGCGCATGACAACTTTACTATACCTAGACCCCACTTTTATGACTATAGCTCTTGTCGTTCAGAAATTATTTTGGTGACAACGGACTTTAACGGGCACCCTGGATAAGGTAGAGACGTCCAATTCGTACCGGTGCCTAGATTGGACCGGTATCATAACTTCAATTCTAATAAATATTTGGGCGCCAAATAGGCAAATTATGTTGTAATGATGTAAATAAGGTTTATGACATCATTTTTAGGAGAAAACGATACGTGGTTACAGTTAAAAAGCAAGTGTTTAGATTAAGGTATCAGCAATCGATTTTTTTAACACTAGGCAGAATGCCCATACTTTATTCTAAATTAAGTGGGAAATATGTTATTAGGTCCTCCAATAGGAAATTTCTTTAACTACAATTTACTACAATCATTTTAAAAAATAGTTTAAAATAAAGGTTAGGGGATTTTTTTTTGTTTCTGTGCAAAGGTCGCCAAGAATGGGCCACACATAATAAGCCTAAATGAGTCATTTAAATCAATAAGTTTATTATCTTAAACGACAGGAATATCTCTGGAAGCAATTTATCACCCCTGGTAGTTCTCATGAATTGGAATTGTAACAAATCAAAGCAAAAATAAATAAATAAAATAAGTCTAAAGCCATGAAATATGTGGAGTAAAAATAATAAAAATCTAGGACACCAAATACCTATATTATTTGTAGGAAAATAAAGGAAGAAGAGGAATTGACACACAGTGCATAGAATGTCGTTCTTGTATCCATGTTAAAATAATGTGTTGGTATAAATTTGAGAATAAAAAAAACTTAAGAAAGACGCAGCTGGGGTCCGCGCTGTAGATTTTTCGTGAAAAAGTCGGGATAAAATCATAGTGGTTTTCACTAAAATTCTACGGGTGTGGAGCCGAATTTTTCTGTGTTTTATTTACAGTAGCTTTTGATGACCATCTGTTGACAATATATAGAACTACATTTCGTGTATGCGCAGTAAAACATTATTTACTACAAATGCTCATACTTCTCGTAATATTCAAATTTTAATACAATGTTTTTCTACGAATTATGAAGTATTATCTAAGGTTCGTACAATTCGAAAGAAAACTCATGTTACAATGAAAGAACATGCGGAATATTTTCAATTTAATACAGATTTTTACTCATATCCTGATAAATATTTTTGTTGTCTAACTTTGGGTCCTAGTAATACTCCTCACGCTCTTTAAAATGACATCAGAATCAACCTCCTAGCTTAACGCGTTTCCACGCTACACTTATTTATAACCTTACATAAAACTAATTCATGACGACCACGCGCATGCGCTTACACTGGTACGATGACGTCACAGGCGAAATGAATACTATGCGACAAACTCTTACATATATGATCTATCTGATGTGGGGTGAACATTCTTTTCACATTATTAGTCTCGTAGTTATTAGCAATTCAAATCTGACTGTATTTTGTCACACAAGAAAGTTCTACCGACTATCTCTGTAACGAGCGGAAAGACGTTTTCACGTCAAAGTAATTGTACTTAAGAAAATTGGCGGTCCAATCTAGGTAACCACTGGTTGAATCTGGGCAACAGGTTTCCTTGATTGGACCCATGACAATTTAAATTTTTTTCCCTAAATTAAATTGTATTTCATAAAAAGTTAATTGTGCTGTTTTATAGATAAATATACTGCAAAAATGTCCAATAGATTTTTTCTGTAAAGTTATATCTCCATGAGTGTACATCTCAAAATGTCCAAGTGGTCCTAATTTGCGACTAACCCATATGTATTTCTTCTTAAAGCCCAAACAATGATCTGATGTTCATTCGTAATGAGATATAACTTTCTCAGGTAATTCCAAGAATCATTTGACATTTGTTTTATATGCAGTTTAAAATATAACTCCTATGTTGTTTAATGTTAAAATTAGATGCTTCCTAGATCCTTGAAATTCTTTCAAACATAGAGAGATTTAATTATTTTTTAATTGAAAAAGTCTTGGAATTTGTAGATTTCAATGATACGGAAAGATGATTTTCATAATTTTCGCAGATGAGATGAAACAAAAACATCTTTAAATTTAAAGATGATTACTTATTATTTTTATTCCATTAATTATTTATGTACACATATTCACATGGTTCCAAACCGTATATCATCGAATGAATGAATCATCGCGTTGCCATGAAGAAAGAAACATTCGAAAATTAAATGGAGAACGAATCAAAATTAAACTTATTCGAAAACAATAATTTAATTGCACTTAATTCTAACATGAGTACCGATAAACCCACCGCTCGCCTTAAACTGTTACATTTCAATAAAATATTCTTTGAATATCGAAATCAAACTAACGAGCACTTGGGCCATCATTCCGCTTTAAAAGAAAATTGCAATTTACCAAAATTTAAATACCATCCATGATTGTACGAAATCTAAGTTTTGTTTTTGCAACAAAGTATTTTACGCTACTGAGCGAGATTCCCGCCAAGTTGAAGATAAATTCTTGAGGTTACGCGAATACTTGCGGCTTTTAAATATCGGTTTGGGACAATTATAAATAATTCATGAGTTTCACGTTCAAAAGCAAAATCACACTGTGTGGTTGGCATTTAAATATATTCAACTCGATAGAAAGAAAACTCTATCAGAACTGCGAGTAAGAGTAAGGCATGAATATTTAGATACAAGCTGAAAATGCATGTTTCAAATATCCTTTCTTTAAATAACGTTATTTTTGACTGATTTCCAAATTCCTTTATTGTAACGATACTTTAATTCAATTTTGTTGATTAAAATTTATATATATATATATTTATATATGTAGTTAAGTATTTTACAAACAAATAAAACCCAAATAACGTTTTTATTACAAACACATATTAACCCAACAATTAAAATTAAATATAAAATAATATTATCTTATAATAAGATAATTAGATTATAAATTATTACTATGAAAAAGACAACCCATAATTGGAATTCCAACAAAAAATGCCAATCGACCTTAGGAATCGATTATGTTGCATTAATTCGAATTTTAAAGGTGCCAACATTCTGTGGAAGACAATTGTTGGAAAAAACAAATAGTGTGGGAGTAAATCTCCAAAATATTTCAAGATAGGAATGAGAAAATATAACTAAATGCTTACCAATTCAATGTTGGCATTTATAATAATGAGCTCTATACGAAATACAGTTCCGCATTTATAGTGAAAATATTATGACTAAATTCGGTTATTTATACTATACTAAAACATCATTAATAAATTAAACTATAAATTTAATTTTAAACTCATTATAGTAACTTATTTTAGTATGAGAATATAGTTAAAATTAAATGCTGCAATATTATTCTAAAAGTAGTGACGCCATCTATATACGTAGTGAAATACTAAAATCTATGCGAATTCCATAAATATGATTATTTCAAAATAATTAATTCCAAAAGATTATTAATTTACAGGAATTAAACATTTTTTGTTAACAGATGCAAACATGAAATTAATAGGAAATCCATATCTCAATGATATATATATATATATATATATATATATATATATATGCCTTCGTGTGATTTTAAAAAGTGTGCTTTACAAAGTTGAAATATAAATGCATTAAATAAAAAGTTTGACTACCCTAAATTCCTCGTTTTGCAGAAAATTTTCGAAATTTGTTTTATTTGTTCATTTTATAGGCCGTGCATTTAGGTATCTAAAAATGCTTTATTTTTGTTTCTACTATAATTACAAATAAAGTTATAGCATAAATAATAACCAGAAGTGACAATTCTGATACCGGAAGTGGTAATTGAAAGAGCCTTAAAAATACAAACAATTAGTTTGAACAACTATATTTAAATTCCCAAGCAATATGTTGTCTAAAAATATAGATTTAAGCTTCCATTTCTTATTTTTATTGTTTTATTGGTTTTTGGCGACGCTTTTTTTAAAAAATACAACACAACAGTAATTACAACAGTAAAAATCATTTTTTGGCGCTCAAATTGCAGTGTTATAATTTAATTCCATTTATTTTGAACTATTACCTGGTCTCAAGTGTTTTTAAATGTAAATTTATCCATAGATGGTTAAAAATTACATGAAAATTGGCAAAAAGTTAATTCAGATAGCGAGACGCCACTAACTATCTACTACACAAAATTATTCAGAAAAAATCTAAAAAGCTGAAAGAACACAAAAGTCGTTTAAAATCAAGTAAAAGAGGGTTTGACTTGTAAATATGGCAAGTTTTAAGATTCTAAGATGTGTACAAAATTTTTTGTACTGTATGAAAATCTTTAAAAGCGTTTTCTGAGAAATTGGAATTTTCGATATTTTTCTACGCGGCAAACATCATTTTGGAAAATGTTTTTAAGATATTAAAATGAAATTTGACCAAAATGTTTTATTTGTTTCTAGCTATGTTATGAACTAGAATCTAAGCTCTCTGCCTATATTTATTTATTTTAATGACTTTTTAGTGAGAAAAATCGATGATTTTTTTTTAAAAATTCGAGTTTGTTCACAAAGTTTGGAATATCTCCAACACTTTTCGAGGTATTAAAAATATCCTAGTTCATAACACAGATAAGCATGTTAGCTATATACTGTGCAAATATTGATGACATATATTCAATAGAACTTGTTATAGGAGGTTTGGCGTAAGTGCAAATTTTCACTAAAATTTTGCTAAAAATTGCCTATATTTTGAAAGTCAATGAAATTTCCAATGAAATTGCTTTGGAATTCTTAGTTTTATAACTCATTTTAATTAAAAACATGAATGTTTCATTAAAAATTTAAAAATTTGAAAAAAAGTGCTCCGAAGGTAGTCACATACCTTAAAATGACAATTTATTTGTGCTTTAAAAGTATTTCTTTATTTTCTGCTATTTATTCCTTAATTTTAAACTCATTATGATAGACATAACTTAATCTTGTAAATAAAATTTCCTGAAATAGGCTATCCGGTGATGCCACAATCATTAAATTAAAAAAAATGATTTTGGAGGTCCATGGTCGCCTTAATATCTCGTTCTGAATTTATAGGTAGGTTGTTTCGAAACGGAACTCTTGAATTTGAACCATGACGACATGGCAGGTGTTACGGAAATCGCCCGGTTAGTGTACGGCGAAACACACCAACAAGCAGAATAATGGAAGCACGAATATTCCTGAAAATACGAAGCACAGGAAGCAAGACAAACAACTCTTGTACAAATTAGCAAACAAACAGACAGAAAAGCACTAATAATAACAGTAACAGTATTTTCTATACCGCTTGGCGTCTATCAGCTTACCATCTCGCACTGAGGCCAAAATCCCAAAGACATTCAAAGATGTTCAAACACATACATATCTCAGCACCTCCGGTTATTTAGCCAAATCTAGGGACCTTTCTAATATGGGAATGGTTACTGACCACAAAGCGGCAGCCCTTCCACTCATCCTACTGTAAAATGAATGTCTTAACAACACCTCATGGAGTGACAATGGGAATATTAGTCTTTCCAGTGGGGCAAAGAAATGATCTCCTTAGTTGAAAAGGCAGCCGAACGAGGGAGAAATTTTCACTCGATCTCAGCCGATTCTTAGAGGTTAAGCATATTCGAGAACTCCCATTTTGTCGTCAAAGTCTCCAAATTGTCTAAAAGTTTAATGTGAAGGTCAGGGGGCATAAGCCTGGTCTCTCCCGAAAAGTAGTAAGAATCTCTGTAAATCCCTCTTCCCAATCATGAGACAAATATGGCAGGAAAGAGACATTACTGTTCTATAACACAGGGAAGGCACCTTATTTCCAGACTTCCATTTCGCACCGACAGGAGGGTGTTTAGCTTTTGACGACAGATCAAATGTGCAGGTATATTGGGAATGGATAATCAAGGAGGTCAGGTCTCGAACCCGAGGTCATTCAATTTAATGCGGAGGCTACAACATTGTATAATCGCCTCTCTTTAAATTGGTATAATCAATGACGTCAAGCCGTTGATTTTAAAGAAAATTGAACAAATTTTTGAAGAATTATAATAAAGTATTTTTTATGCCTTAAACAACGTTACTGTACCAGTGGTAATTACTTTTCCTCGCGTATTTGAATATTTACGCAATATGACAGGTTTTTTTCCAAGTTTCGTGGAGCAAGGTTGAATAATCCAGTACAAAGTTTGTACCTCTTTCCACTGACCGACTGCATTTAAAATTTGATATAGATCTACAGTTTTATTGTCAAATACTCCATCAATTCATGTAGTTTACTGCATTTTTGAGATATCCCGCTTAGATATACAAAAACAGTCAACTCTCCTTTTGGAGTATTTGATCCAAAATTGACATTTATGTATTTGTGAATTTCAGAATGATTCATGTGTCAATTTACAGTCTGCTCATAAAAAGTTACGCCCAATTTTATCTACGTAGCTTTTAGATTTTTTGAGATATATCATGTTTACATGCGTGCTGACATGCAGGCATTACATTACATTACACTACGACACAGACCTGATTCCAGAGATAAATATCTCCCGTTTGCAATATGGATGGGTTTGAATAGTAGAATCTTTATTGATTCTTAAAATAAATTACATGGAGTGTACGTTGAAGTACAAAATAATTCAACAAGTAAAACGTTTTATAAGCTTTTACAGTGAAGAATATTTTTTATTGAATAAGTGATAATAGAACAATGTTTAGGAAAAATGATAGTAACTTAGAATAATAAAAAAGAAATAATTTCACATTGTTACAGGAATTTTCTAGAATTATTGAAGTTGCTATATGTAGTATATAGACTGTTTGTAAATTGCAATTTCATTAGAATAACAGAAACAATGATTATCCTTGGTTGAGTGATTAATGGGTAAATTGGTACCAACGGGCAGACACAGAAGTTTCTTGCCGATGGAAT
>BGPR01001928.1:86273-140367 GCA_013235015.1 Araneus ventricosus | reverse complement strand
ACACACACACACATACACACAAACGTTGCCTTTCAAAAGCATAGATTTATATACGTAATATCTCAGGGAACACTGTTTACAGATGACTAATAAAGATTTTAAAAAATTATAAGAAGTCAATTGTTGTGTGAAACTTTGTCGCCCACACTGATGGATTATTGTTCATCTTTAATTTAAATTCATCAAACGAAAATTTAAAAATATTTCTCTGATTCTTTGTCCGCAAAATTTAACATTAAAATCACCAACTACAACCGTTCTCCAGTTTACATACCTGTCTCCAATAAATAAAAATCAACGGGGCATGAGGCAGTGGTATAAGATTACGACTTCGAGTCCGCCTGCCCGAATCCCAATTAAAAAGTTTGGAAATACTGAAAAACTCGAAAATTTAGATTAGATTAATTACTCCCTCTAAGAGATTTTTTGTTTAATTTTCAAAAAAATGTTAATGATCCTTTAGAGTATTTTAAATATTTCTAGGTTACTATGTCCAGTTCCTAACGAAGGGAGACGAATTAGAGAGAAGGAAAATTTGTTTTACCGGTCTATTTGTCACATGAAATCTTCCTAAACGGTGAATAGTAATGACATGAAATATTCGCATGTCACTCTGGGGTCCATTTCTAGATGAAGTGTGCATTTTTAAATTTTCTAAAATTATTACGTTTTAAAATATTTAATTAAATACAAAAAATTTTGCCGATGTTTGGCGTTTTTCATCAGCTATTCGCAAATAACTTCTGAATGTATATATTGCACGAAGATGGTTTTTCTACCACTTTAAGGTACCCACTAGTTTAAAATCGTCGTTTTTGATGAAATTATCAAAGCAATTTTATGACTTAATTTTGTAGCATATTTAATCAGCTTTCTAAAACTGTCTCACATTTTACTCTACTGGAATTACAGCTGTTTTATTACCGAACTGCAAGCATTATTTTCTGTTGCATGAAAACTTTAAATGTGTTTCTCTCAGAAATGATATTTTTGAGGAAAACTGTCGAAAACTGTAACAATGATTTCTCAAAAAGTTATTCAAGTATTGATATGAAATTTTCTGAGATTGTTTCCTGTACTATGCCTGATGTTTTCCTCTAAAAACTAAGGTCAATTTTAAAATCGAGTATTATTTTTAAGTGCTTAAATATAAAGGACAAGCATTTTTTTACGAAAAATTACAAGTTTAGTAACTATGTTCAGCTATATCTCAAAACTGTTTTGAAGTACAAGAAATATTTTAGAGCATAACACAGATAACTGTCATAAAAATGTATTCATTCCTACGAGGATTTATGTATATTTAGAATATGATTTTGTCTACGGCTGTTAGCGTAAGGCAAATATTTTAGTCATTTTTCTTCAAATTTCTCAGTTTTTTTTAAAAAAATATTATTTTGAAAGCCTAATTTTACAATATTTTCATAGTTTTAAGACATATACAGTTGAAAAATAACATTAAAATATATATATAAGTTATTTTTCAAAAAAATATCTCCGAACACAGTTAGATACCTTGAAAAGAAGAAAATCTTCTTTTTAGTGATCTGAATTTAAATGGCTTACATCTTTTGCTCCCAATTTTAATAAAAATTTCGAAATTCATTTCAAACACAATTATTGACAATGCTTACTAAGTAAATTCAAACCGATTTATTGCTTTATCAAATTCTTCTTTACCGTGATTTGGTCACTGTTAAAGTTGTAATAAAAAAATTTCATTATTTGAATATTAACAGAAAGGCAGAATTATTATTTCATCTTTTATTTCGTAACATGTATATTTTTCAATATGTTTGTACAGCAATCCAATTACGTTTGTTAATTACTATCCCTATACGAGGCTTATTAAATTGAACTTTTTCTGAAAATAAATTCTAGAAATTTTTATAGAGTAGAATTGTACGAACTTAAAGATTATCCTCTATACCCTTGAGATGCATTGAAAATGAGGTTGCTTCCAAAAAATCCATTTATTCATTCAATATTCAGGAGATCCGATTCAAACTCTTCGTTTTCCACAAAGTATAGTTATAATTAGTAAAAAAAGCATCGTGCAATATGTAATTTTTTGTTCGCAAGGTAGAGAATAATAGAATTCATAATTATTTGTAATTTCATTCGGTTGTGCTATAAGGAAACAATTACTGTTTCATGTATTTGGGATTCATTATTTTTATATTAATTAACAGTGTGAAATTTTTGATGCAATTATGAACTAAATTTACAAAACATGCCTTTTATAATGCGTTAATGAATTCTTGAAAAAACGTGCGTTTTCTAGACTGTAAATTTGATAAATTTAGAATTTAAATTAAATTAATTGAAACTTTTTTTGAAATCACGGCTTTTTTAAAATTTTGTACAGGGGTTTATAAAAATGTAGAACCATCGTTTTCGATGTAAAAGATTATGAAAACGTTTTAAACGCAAATTACCAGATATTTTATCACCCGTGAAGTATTATAACAACGGAGAGAAATTTAACTAAAACATTTGTTTTGATTAAAGATCCAACTCTCAAGACAGGACGGTTTATTTATTTCAAGAAAAGCACACTGCAGTGAAAATTCCATTTACAGAGTGCTATAAACACACAAAGAACAATAGCCACAAAGAGTAAACACAAAATAATGCACTAGAAAACAAAAAGTTGAACACAGAGAATACACAAAATCATGAAACTTTTCCAAACGTATAAATAATTACAAACTAAAACGCATAATCACAAAAGCACTAAAACACACTATGATACTAAAAGTCTTTTTTAAAAAATTAAAAGACCATTTCCAAAAGGCAAGGGTTAAAAAGTCAAAAGACGCAAGCACCGAATCCTCTAAAAACACACCAGGAGTTAAAAAGTTTAAAACGTAAATACACACTTGAGATAAAAATAAATTCAACCACGGCTATAAAAATAAATTCAAACACAGAATACAAAAAATAAAATTTATAAAAGACATTAAAAATGGTCGATTACATAAGAACACGGAAAATCAAAACGCATAAAAATCTAAAATGTTGTAAAAAGGCAAAATATAACACATCATGTATTTAAAAGATGCAAACATTTCGATTTAAAAGCACCAAGAGACATATTAAAAATGGCAAGTTCATCAGAGAACTAGTTTTATGGTTTATGGAACATAGAGGCATTTTCTCTTTCCAAAATTACTTTAACTTTGCAGCAAATAATACAGTGCTTTTCACACACTTCTGTAAATACGACAGAATACGAATCAATGTCGAGAAAGTTTTTAGCGTCATTCTTCCGATTTTACGATATAAGCCTCATGCATGAAAATTTCAATGCATAGCATTTGAAAACATCTTTTCGTCTTTTAACTACATTAAAAAATATGATGACGGAGGACTTGCTTAAACCTTATAATATATTCAGAAAATTATCACTTCTTTATTGAGAAATTATAAATACATGATTATATATTATTAAGCTACAATATTTGATGAAAAGTATCCGGACACTTCGGGATTTTCACATTTTTTTAAAAATTTGTCCAGAAAGGCTACACCAACGGCTCTTGAATTTCGAGTAGAATAGAATCTAACTGGCATTTTGCAGTGCATATTCGGTCACGAGGGCCTTTCGGGGGCCAATAAGAAATTGACGAAGAAGAAAAAAATTGGCTGACACCGTCTCACAGAAAGCTAATAATGATTTACAAATTCCATCAATGGTTCTGCTTAATAAGCACATTACTTACATGCATTTCCGTAAAAATAGCAAGTATATTCTGGAAGATATAAAGACTTTCTTAAAAATTCCCAAATTTCCCCTCGTATTTTATTGCTTATAACATACGGACTTTTCTATTAAATAATATGAAACTTACAGAATACTTGAAAATGTGTTAGAAAAGTGTTCCAATAAAATTTGATGGAATACTGTGAATAGCAGAGGAAATCGGATCTTTGGATAGTAGTCGTTGAACTACAATTTAAATTATGAATTTTATTTATAAGTATGCATGGGTATTCAGGATATTCAATCTATATTTAATTCCATGACATTAATCCAAAACTCAAGTTTAAAAACTATCAATTTTTGGAAAAACCCTTATCATTTTGTTTCTCTTAGACGGAAGCAAAAATTCAGTTCACTGCAATGCCGATATAATTCTAAATCTTAATGGTATTCGACTGGAATTTTTACATAAGTTTTCCTATATATCTGCCTTTGAAATTGTGAGAGAAAAATTACGCTATACCTCGCACATGCGCAGTAAAAAATTATTCACTACAAATGCCCATATTTCCTCTAATATTCAAGCTACATACTTCAAATTTTAAAACTTTTCCTTTCAAAAATAGTCTAAAGTATTCTGTAGGTGTCATATAGTTTGGTTGAAAGCTCTGCATTTTATAAGCAAAAGACATTTCGGAAATTTTGTTTTAAGAAAACCTTTATTTCTTCGAGAATACATTTGCTATTTTTACCAAAATGCATGTAATCAGTATGCTTATTAAGCGAAATCTTTGTTGAAATTTGTAAATATTATTATCTTCATGTGGAATGGGGTGAGCCCAGAATTTTTTCTTCGTCCTCAATTTCTGGTTGGCCCCCTAAATGCCCTCTTCGCCGAATCTTCACTGTAAAATGTGAATTGGAGTTTATTGTTTACACGGTCGAGGTTCAAGGGCAATTGATGTAGCCTTTTTGGAGAAATTCTAACAAATGTGAAAAACCGAATGTCTCCGAATACTTCTGATCATCAGGAACGTCAAAATTACGGAAGCCCATTTTTCATGAATTAGGCCATTGACTTATTTTCTTCTCTGAGGAATTTTAAAATATTTTGTTAGATGGTCTTCTATCACTGAAATATTGTGTCAACAGATTACATTTAAATGGGACTAATGCTTTAGTTGATTTAGATGGAGACACTGGATTAACAATTCATCTTAAACAAGCATACTTTTGAGCACATTTTCCATGCCGTATAGTTAATGATGCTCTAAGATGATTGAAACCGGTAAAGTATCCCTGCCTTAGGGTCAAGTATCCGAAGGGTAACAGATACTTGAACCAAAAGGGTTTCAGGAAATTTATTCATTAATTTGAAGATTAACCCTCTCATACCGAGCAAGGTGGTCCCGAGCGGTGTAAAAATTTCCTCTTTACAGCGACGGCGATGAGTTTGAGGCGGTCGGGTTCTTTTGATGTGAGGCGAGATTCTGAGATCACTTCGGTGATAATCGCGATAAGAGGTCCAATTATCCTTGCCAATCGCAGCCCGTTTCGGAGCGCCTTTAGGGAAGGTTTTAGCTGGGGGTGGGAGTGGTGAAAATGATCACCTAGGTTGGGATAGTCGAATTCATGCTGTTGCCTCACAAAAAGTTCTGGTTTTAAAGAGCTAGAAAGAAAAAAGTCTCCGCGGGATTAAAGAGTCAAATCAGATATCAAATTAGAATAAGTAGATCTCTAATTTTTAAAACACATACTTTTATGATGAAATATTCAAAATATTCGAGAAATATAAGAAAAAATTAGAATTATGGTTAAGTATCACTAGTTCCCTCTACTTTTTCACGTTTATTTTTGACAGTTTTAATTCAAATGAATCCCTCAAGGTTGAGATTTATAAAGAAGAGCCAGCCGTTTGGGGAAAGAGCTTTTACACTGCCTAAATTAAAATTCACTACATTTTAGACAGATAAATGGAGAATATTTTTTCACTTTCATTTTTAATAGAAATGAAATTTTTCAAGCTTGATAATTATTTGGAAGTCTAAACGCAAACTGTAATTTCAACAGCCATTTGGGAAAGAGATTTCACATTAACTAATTTAAAATACTTCACATTTTGAACATCTGCTTAGCAAATTACATAAAAAAAGAGATTTTTGTATTATTTGAGGTATACGTTTACAACAAATTTCTGCTTTAAAAATGAGTTTACAATTTTTGATTTAGTCTGTATTTTAAAACTGAATGTTCGACTAGTGCTCCGTGCCTTTCTTTTCCTTTTTTTCTTTGCAATTATTAGATCTGGTGTGAAATTTTCACATAGCAGCTGTCTCACGGGACAACTAAATCTACATCTTAATTTCATTAAAAGTGTTTTCAATTTAGCAAAGGTTGATTTCTTACTTATGTAACTTTGGAAATTTCCCTTAAGGCGTTAGATTTCTTCGCTGCTGATAAATATTTATATATATATATATATATATATATATATCTGTTATCATATTTTTTCAAAAAGAATACAAGTTAGAAATCTTTCTCTACACATTTGAAGCTCAAAATATTATAATCTATACCAAATGCATTACAGCAAAAATCCTTAAAATCTCTAAGGAATCTCTTCTTTCACATATTAAGGAGAAAAATAATCGTATTTTATTACTTGTTTTTGTAGTAAAAGTAGCCTTCTATTTACTTGCTATACGAAGAAAAGACGTATTTGATACAGGATAAAAGCGCAAAAAGTGGAAGAATCTGGAATATTCTAATACAAAATGTATGTTATCTGCTCTGAAATAAATTTACCAACATTAAAAAAATTTGAAAGCTCGTTAAACTTTCTATAGTATTCTAGTCTTAACTCTCTTTTTCGAGAAGAACATATCTTTCAGTAGCTTCCAAAATGCTACAAATATTAATTTATTTCTTAATTAATTAAATTTTAATAACGTAGATGATACAAAATATTCAGATTCTTTCTTAAGTTTACAAAAATTCAGATGATGTAAATCATTTTCCATTAATAAAAAAGGAGGTCAACAATGTCAAAATTCTTAAATTTAATTTATTAAATAACTGAGTACCTAAATACTAAAATACAATACTAAAACCCATTTCATAATCGTATGCAAGAGCAAGAATACTAAAAAGATTTTATCTGATTAAATACTTTATAAACAAGAAAATCTAAATCGTTAAAACCTAAGAATCAAATCTTAGAAAAAAGAACAGAACATATTTGAATAGGACTGTAAATACTAGAATCTGATGATGACTTCAATAAAGAGACTGAAGCTTATTCTGGCTCATAGATCCAGTGAATATATTAACACAAAACCTTGCGAAGCCAGAGGTTTTTAAAGATATTAGAGAAAATATTTTCCAATTAAAAAACTATAATCATTACCAGCAAAAATGAAATTAAGAACATTTTCAATTTCAGCATAGATATAAAAATCTGAAGTCAAACTTCGAATGGAACAGTTTCATATAAAACCCGTCCAGTATGATTTTATCGTGAAAAATACGCATGAAATGACATATGATCCAACCTAATCTATGCAAGAATGATATTAGATTGTCTAACAGCATCTGATCGTCTCGTATACCTAGTAGTTTCATCGGGAACTCTTTGTGATATTTACAGAAGTAATTAAAAGAATACAATAGTAGCAAATAGAGTTCACTAAAAATTTTAAGCTAAATAAATAATTATCATATACAAAAGTAACTTTATGACGAATGTCGCTCGTCACTGTATGGTAAGGCAAGAAAAAACCAATTACGAGATTAATTCGTTATTTTAAGGATTGGATTAATATAAACCGCCATCAATTTAGTAGTTATACACAGAAATGTATCCATTAAATATGTAGAAATATTAATAAAGGTTTCATATCAATTATTTATTAAATAAAAAAAATTATTGATTAAAACTTCTTTCTATCCAGACGAGTTATTAATTACTTCCTTTTTGATTATGTAAATCTTTGCTTGGATGCAAAGAGAAGATACATTTTTATATATATCAAGCAATTTCTTCAAAAAGATATGTGCAAACATTCACTCTTTTTCGTTATAAACAAGATAAAATAATAAATATATAAAACCCTAAAATATTTAGAGAAGAAATGGAAAAAAATGAAGAAAAATGTATTTAAATCCATAGTCATCAGTTCCACTGAATCATTTGACAAAAATTCAAAATAAATATTTTAAACCGAAAGTCTGCTTCTCATGAAAGTTATTTCCTTTTATGGGAATAAAGTAAACTTTATTTTTTGACGATCTTTCAATAACGAAAATAGCACAAATCTTGAGCAGTTTTTATTAAGAGAAAAAATCCCTCCAATCAAGGATGATTATATAATCTCATGCGGATAATGACATAACTATTTTCTTAAATAAATTTTGTATTTAACCAATTTGATTAAAGTGTTTTACAACATTAGTTCAAAGCACTTACAGTTAGTTACAACACTAGATTTACAACAGATCATTAATTAAAAGAATATCAAAAATTAAAAAAATAAAAAATTAAGGCCATAAGCCCTTTGACGGTGTTGCGTTGACGCAACGGTCAAAATAAATGCATATGAAAAATTAACTGTCAAACAAATTTGATATGAACAGCACATGTTGAGTAAGAAATTTTAAGAGGAATATTTCTGTAAAAAATATTTGCCAAAATATTCCACAGATGTATATAAATGTTCAAATTTAATAAAATAATAAGTTTCCTTCTAAGAATATTAAATCACTGAATTAAAAAAAAGACTACAAAAAGATCACCCAGACACAAAATTAAATTTTGTTCGTTATCATGTGACGAATATCGACCAACCCTGAACATAAGATTTCCAGTCTAGGATTTAACAAGGCTTGAAGACTTTACCATGTCTCGCGAAAAGAAAAGAATCCAAGTTTTCCAGGATAACCGGATTATCAATAGGAAAGAGAAAATAGATGAATGTGAAACTCAGGAAAAAGCGTTAACCATAAAAGAAAATTACGGCAAAAGAAAAATTCAAGCGGCGACTAAAAACATAAGTAAATAGGAAATGTAAACGATGTTCTAACACGTCCGCCAACCTTGGCTCCGAGACAGGAACAAGAGCGGAGGAAGAAACATATGTCTCGATAACAGCAATGTATCCGCATGAAGAAAGCAGAAGAAAACGGTTAAAATAAAAGCAGAACTATTTAGAAGTCTCTTCTATAGAGTGTTAAAACGAATTCTATTTCAAATTTGTTTATGAAGAGAAACTGTGGAAGACAGGTTTATCAAGTTTTGTGATTTATAAGTATCATATACCCTTTATCGAAGGATAGTTATTTTCTACCTCTATAGCTGACCACTGATTCTGAGCTTAAACGTTTCTACGAAAAATTGCCACTTTTACCCTTTATACGCAACATTATATTTCGTACATTTGTGAAAGAATTGTTCGATTACTTTGCATTATTACGCTAGGTCGCCTTGTGTATGACTCTCGTTGCATACTCAGATCCCCCTTACTCTCTTACTAATCAACTACTTACGAATTCACAGATTTGGCTGAAGTTAGGTCACCCTGTGTATGCCTCTAGCTGCGTACTCAGATCGTCTTACTCTCTTACTAATCAATTATTTACGAATTCACAGATTTTGCTGATGTTAGGTCACCCTGTGTATGCCTCTAGCTGCGTACTCAGATCGTCTTACTCACTTACTAATCAATTATTTACGAATTCACAGATTTTGCTGAAGTTAGGTCACCCTGTGTATGCCTCTCGCTGCGTACTCAGATCCGTCTTACTCTCTTACTAATCAATTATTTACGAATTCACAGATTTTCTGAAATTTTACTGTAGTTTCTAACATATATTTTAAATTGATGATGAATATCGAAGAAATATTAATAATAAATTACTGGTGATAAATATTAAAATGATCATGGGGGAAGTTAAGCTATATCGGACAAAATGAAATTTGATGGATTTCAAATCCACTACAGCAGATTTCCTCTATGTGTCTCTTTTTTGAAACATTGAGATACAACTATTACAATAAAACAAGAGAGTAATAATGCAACAAAATATGAGTCTTTACTATTTTGTCCGTAATGCTTAGGTGAAAACGTATCTCGAAATGCTATTTTGGAGTTGTTTCCTGATTACATATTTGCATCCAGTTAAACTTATCTTTGATACAAAATTCACTCACGCTGATAAAGTAAGAATAAAAGCAATTCGTACCGATAATATCGAAAACTCACCATAAAATTTCTGTAAACATAAAATAAGTTTAATAAAAAAGGTTCAAAATAAAATATATGGACAAAGGTTCATTAGTACTCAGTAAAATAAAAAAAATATTCCCCTTGAGTAAATGAAGAATATATTTCGCACGTACATCTTACATTATGCGGTTTGTATGATTAAATCATCTGTATGCTTGCGTGTGTAGCAAGGCAGTCAGTATAACGTCTGTGCATCCCGAAGACCAAATTATCAACTGGTCTTGTGGTAGGTAATATGACCATAAAATATTGTAAAGTGAAGTTCCGAAAAATACCCAGACGGTGGATGACGTACTACAGCACCTCGCTTACCACACCTACTCAATCGCTTAAAGTAAGTGAGAGAATTCCTCTTTCTCAAAGAATTTCTCCACTATTGATACATGATTAGGATGGACATTACCATCCATAAAAAATTATCTGCACTCATTGCACCCTTGAACAAATAAACCCATGGCATCAGAATGACATCCCAAAAAATATGGCCTGACACGATTCTGCGTTGGAGAATCATGTCAGTAACAGTGTCATGTAACTGTTTTCCCTGTTCAAGAGCAAATGAAAATGCAAACGTGAACAAGAAGCACAGAGCCACCGTAACAAACTGTTCTGTGACATTTTTTTGAATACAGGAGAACATTGGTGTTTTCCATGAAGAGATGTGACGTGAATTAGAATGTGGTAAAAACCCATATTCATCAGTGAATAAAACTCCATCTGTGCTGATGCCCGTTTTAAATATTATTTATTCGAAACTAACCGGTAGCGGCAATGAGCTAGCTACCTGAATGGAACACATGTGACAGGGACATATAGGTCACACTCTTCCAACTCTCAGTGCTCGGCTTGTCTTGAAAATACGATTGCTTTTTATGCTGTCATCTTTCGGGGCAGATCAACTGCTGCTCTCTGAATCCTTTTTTGGTAGTTTGACTTCACATAAATGTCTCTTGAAGCATTGTAACTTCCGGATGGCAGGTATTTCATCGTCGACTCGGCTACTTACGTTTCTGGGCCTTTGAAACCTCTGCTTAGTAGTTCTAGTTTGCTAGATTTTCAGTTTCGTGGAAGTTTCCATCAACATGAGGTCACATACTAAGAGATCAATGATTCTATTATGCTCAAAAATGCCGTATGTCCTCTGAGTTAATGCTATTAGTCTGTTTTCAGTCTGAAGGGGACATACCTCGAAACAATGGTGGAAAATTGTCGAATTCGATACATTCTACCTTTGAAACAATACAATTCACAAACTCATTGTTTGTCCAGAGACATATCTGTTTCTTCTCGTATAGTACACATATTTTCAAACCTTCATATTGGTATGTATTTATTTGAGGGTGGAATAAATATGGGTATAATTTCTGGAGAAAAAGTGAGATAATCACCTTGCGCGCATGGTTACCGATAACATATTTATCTAAACACAATATTTTGGGTATCTGAGTAATCTAAAAAGTCTGTTAAAGAAATTGAACCAGAATCTATTAACGTTTAAATTTAATTTCTATTTTATATACCAATTTAAAATAAAATGTTAAAAATAGTTAATATTTCAACTTTTCTAACCCCCGAAAAAACTTTCTTGGAGAAATATGTACAAAAACCTTGGTTTAATTTGTAGAACATGACAAAATATATATTCGGTAAAAATGTAATATAAAAATATTCAATAGTTCTTAAGATATCGCTCGCGCAATGTCAGAAAAATACATTTGAGATATAGCGATTTAAATATATGGGCATATTCAATGTTTACGTTGAAGAGCTGATACATTTTCCATCCTAACTTGCACAATTATAGGAAATTTTTAACGCGGATTGTTCTAATTTGTTTAGAAAATACAGGGGCATGATATATATTTTTTTCAAAAAAATTGAAAATTTTCGAGGTTTAACAGTCGTATGCCCCCTTAAGCCGGTTGTAAATTACACACCGACACAGCAGTGATTACTTTTATGCACCCCACCAACTGCTCTCTTCATTATGACGTATCCTTTCAGCTCCTTCTGATGGCTTACTTCAGCTTAAAATACAAGGTCGATATATCCGAAGAGATATTTGATTCTATTCTATCAGAAATGCTTGCTCTAGTAAACATTTTTACTATGCATCTTCAAATATTCTTAATTTTTTAGCATAAGCGTATAATTTGTAAGATTTATCAGCATTAAAATACCTAGTAACTTTTGGAATGGATTTTGCAGAAAATGTTTGCCAAAGTAATAAATAAATATCATATTTTTCCGAATTTAGTTTTAAGAAATTGCTACCAAGCACAGCAGTTTGAATAAATTTCGTTATCCTTCAAATAAATAAAAAAGATAATAAAACGGATAATATTAGAAATCATAAGCAAAATGATATTTTAAATATGATTTTCAGATCGTTAATTTTGTTTTAAATGTGTGAAAGTTAGAAGTGTCATTTTTTGAAATATTGTATCTTATAATTCAATGATTATATATAAAAAAGCTACACCTTACCTTATTCTATTTCCATACAAACTTATATTGGACTATTTTGAAACAATTTCATGATATTCACTAAAAATAGAAAAAAAAATACTTCAGTAACGACAAAATTCTTATCCCACGAATGTGCATAGAATTCGCATGCCATAAGAATTATATAAATGAAATATAAGGAACTCAAAGTTTCTCACTTGGCAAAATCTAACATCTACCAAAGTACCTTACTAACCTATCCCGATAACTAGTGGAAATTAGTTTATTAAATTTAGCGTAAGATGAACAAAATAATGAAAATATGGTAGAAAACTAAAAGGAAAAGAGAACAGAGTTCAAGTTACTAAACTAAACAATTTATTAAGCAATAGATTTAAAAAACAAAAACATTTGACTGTCTCGGCATCGGCGGAATTAAATTTTAACTATCATACACGTGAATGTTGAGTGATCTTTATCCTCAAGAAGAATATCTTCATTAGAGTTACGAAATAAATCTCACATAACCGTGACCACTAAACTGCAATCCAGAGATCTTTTCAGATTAGAAACTATGAATTCAACCATTGTCATGATTTTAATTCTATGCAACATTTCATTTCAAAGCCGTCTTTCCTGAAAACTGCTAAATAAATAAAGCCTGGGGTCTTCTCATACTTTCCAAAATTAATAATCTCTCGCATTGAAATAAATTGCAGTTTGGTTTCCGGAAGTATTTTGCAAACCAATTAAGATTTGTAATCAAATTTAGCACTAATGCAGCCTATTTCTCTCCGATTAGACTCTCCTGTCCGCTATGAAGAGTTCCGCGGATTACATAGCACAATTATTAATGCTTATTCTTAAACAAATTATGTTTTTTTCCTGTTGCGAAAAAGCAAAATTTATGTGCAATTCAATAAAAAATCATTTGTGAACTTGTACGATTCAGTAATTTAAATTTAAACAGCATTCTTTTGTACAATTAAACTTAATTAAACATCATGAAAAACGTAATGCATTAATATGCATGAAGATTCTTAATAAGATGGTGATTTGAAAAATGCCATTAGTATGAATAATTGTAAATATTTTTTGAAATGTTTTTTAACAGCTGCGCTGTCAATAGTTAAGTCTGCTGAAATATTAAAATCAAACGAGGGCCGAATTTTTAGGTATAAAGGATAAATATAATTAAATTTGCTAATTTCTGAAAATTACTTTGAAAAATTATTATTTTTAGTAGCATTTTGTAAATTAAATTAATTTATTCTATGACTTAGATATATATATCGAAAATGAGATTATCTCCACATTGCTTAAGCATGTAATGCATCGTTTTTTTCAATATGTAACGTAAGGAATAATTGAACTAATTTTCGTCACAAATTGCATGCATTCAAGAAATATTCTATTTATAATTCAGCTTCAGTATTTCATGTGCACCGGAGGGTGCAAAGTCGTCGATGTAAAAGTGAGCATTACAACTTATAGATCAGAATAGCCTCGAAGCAACAATTAAATTGACATTTCAACTCCTGAACTTATTTATAATGAGTTTCCAAAAAAGTGACAAAATAAATTTTCACTTTTTCTCTAATTGCAAACAGCAAGCTCTACACAGTAATCAACTACTTATGTGGAGATTAACAATAGCCGGATGTGCTATCAAATTCCGGTCTACAACTGATTTGTAAATACTTCAACCTCTTCTTCTGGAGTTTTCTAAAGTTGTTGTTCTGCCTCGTAAGTATGCTTCAATCGCATTAAGTTCATCATTATAAATACACTAGAAAATCACCCGTCATGGTATGATGGGTGCAAATTTCCTCTTCATTCGAGAGATTTCCCGTGAAATTTGACGTGTTTAAATAGATATATATGCGATGGAAATGCTTAACATGGATTGAAAATAAATAAAATAAGCATATGTTTTATGACAGGAATTTTTTATTTTATTTACATATTTCCTTATTCAAAAAACCTCTTGATAAACAACATTTCGTGTGATGTATTTTTCGTTGTTTAACAGTTTTATTATAATTCAATAACGTAAGTCAAAAGATAAAATTTCAAAGGAATTCCTTTTCGAAACTCTAATCAAAACGAAGCACTTCTCTGCTTGTCAAACCCTGCCAAAAAATATTATCAAATTATATCATCACGACTGCAGCAAATAATCAGATGCATCATGGCATCCAAACTATATCACATCGCATGATATTACACTGACGTAATTTACTACTTTCTATAGATAAACGGAAATTAATTTAAAATTTATGATTAATATAATTTAAAATTTCTCTGGAACTATTGATCATAGCGCGATAAATTTTATATCAATCGACAGAAAATTTTATTCACTATTTTAGAGCTACTAAATTTGAAATTAGAATGACAATTACTCTTTTAAATTTAAAATAACTGAAATTTAGGTTCTCCTAACAATGAAATAATGCTGTTTATCGTCTCGCAGTGCTATGGGGTGAGTTTTGTTCTTTGTGACGTCAGAGCGTTACCGAGAGACAGATCTGGGCTATTATATTAGTAATTTAACATCATTCACATTGCTTCGCTGTTCCTCAGATTCATCCTTATCATTATCCTGTTAATCGGTACGATCGGCAGTAGTTTTATCAATTTGGAATGTCCTGAATTATCAGGATTGCAAAAAAGAAATAGAAAGTTAAATTCTAGATTCTTCATTTTATCAAGTGCCATTACGTGTAGAATTCTGAAACAGCCCATTGAATTAACATCATGCCATAAGAACACAGAAAGAATGAAAATAATAATGTCACAAAATTATCATCAGGTATTTATTTTAAATATTTATCATATCGTTTTACTTACAACGTAGTTAATTCTAAATGTACTTGAAATATAAAATTTCTAATAAAATGCTTCAATTCCGTCCGAAAGCGAGTCTTGTTACTAGAATTATGTGAATTCTAGTTGAATGAAGATCAGACAACGTCTTTAAGCAGGCTATAATGACACTATTATTTGAAAGAAGAATATGCAGCACGCTATTTTCCAACCATTTTGTCCCACGCTTGCATCGTTTACTTCGCGGCCTTTGATGGTCGTGTTTGTTCAATATGAGCTTTTCTTGTATGAGATGAAAGAAAAAAATAAACAGTTTAGGCTTTCGAAGGACGTAATAAAAGTTCCATTCTCCTCGAAATCATAAGAAGTTACTTTAAATGTGCCCAAAATTTCTTGGAAACTTCTTGAATTTTAATTAAATCCCGACTTATACGGTATTGATGGCGAATCTGAACGGCATTCTCCTTCCAAGTATCGTTCATATGATTTTACAGCCCAGATTTTTTTTAAAAATGAATTATTAGGTGAGTTTAATTCTAAGAATAACAAATTTTTCTTGTTACATCTTTAAAACATATCTGAAGTAACTTTGATGTGGTTTACATTTTAAGTCATTTAATGTAAATTTTAATTCATTTAGTAAATTTTAAGTCATTTTATACATTTTCATACATATTAAATAGCTTTTTTTCTATAATAGTATAAATTCTATTGTTACTATAGAATTATATTTTGGGTAGAGCTTTTTTAAATGGAATTTTATCTGCTATTTTTAAGAATTTTATCTGCTATTTTTAAGAATTTTATCTGCTATTTTTTAAGGATTTTATCTGCTATTTTTAAGACTTTTATTTGCTATTTTTTCTTATTTACAAGAAACGTTCGTTGTTCAATTTCCAAACATGCAGGAATTGGAAGTGGAAGCACATCAACCAATGCTTCCCTCACATTTCATTTATTCAATTTAATTCGCTCATTATCAATCATCTTTCAATTGTTATTATGTTATTTATGAAAAGCGAAATTCTTTTCTAGTCTTGATGTTTTTCGCTCAATGCCTTATGTATCAGCAATAACAGTTCAAAGAGAGATCAAAATATCGTCATAAAATGTAGTTTCTCTCGGATGCCTAAATTTGATATTGCTATGTAGAATAAGCTAAGATCCATGTAATAAAATTTAAAGGTTTTTTAAACTAAAACTATGTTTTTGCCCTTATGATGGTATTTAATATTGATGAAAATAAATTGCACAAATTAAAACATATCAAGAGAGTGACGATCTTCTTAAGGTAAAAAACTATACAGAACTTCCAAAATGTAAACAAATTAAAATAAGAAAACTCTAGTTATCTATATGTTTTAATTTGATAAATCTAAGGAATTACTTTTCGGCTTAAAGATGGTAGTAAAATATACTTTTACTTCGTTCTTTTCCTGATCATTGAATAGGAATGGAGAATCAGGGCATAATTTAATTTCATAATCACGTAAAATATTCATATAAGGTAGTGTGATTTCGTAAAGTATTAGCTATATAAAGTTACCAATTATCTCTAGTATTTTTATATTATTGTCAGAAAAAATGCCAAATCAGTAAAGCATCAATTATATGTTTCTCATTTCTACATCGTTTTTTTATTCCTATTCATTTTGATGATGAATTATTTCGTTTATGCGACGCAAGCTTCGGTTATACGTCCTTTTCCTCCGCTCTAAAATGTGAAATTTTCTTCCTTTCCAGTATGTGAACTGAGATTCTTATAGCATTACTTTTTACATTTTTTACAGTTGATGGATTCACGGAAGACAAATTGTCTAGTGCTGATTTAAACGATGATGAAGAAGAATGTAAAGATGTAAGAATGTAAACTGATTCCATATTACGTTGAAGACGCAAAACAATGAGATGAAGTGATTTCACATTCCTTTAAGGACGCAGAAAAATGCGAAGAAGTGATTCTACATTCCTTTAAAAACGCAGAAGAATGGAATGATTTCACATTCCTTTAAGGTCGAAGAAGAATGCGAAGAAGTGATTCCAGATTCCTTTAAAGGAGCAGAAGAATGTGAAGTAATGATTCCACTTTCCTCTAAAGACGCAGCGGTCTTCATTGAGCTTATTTTATTTGTAAAATCTAAGTGCAAAATTTTTAATGAACATAATTCAATTCATAATGTTGCACTTAATACTCGCAAACAATCAGCTGACTCACAGTGCTGATTTAAGCGAGGATGAATAAGAATGTAAAGATGTAAGAATGTGAACTGATTCCATATTCCTTTAAAGACGCAGAAGAATGTGAAGAAATGATTCAACATTCCTTTAAAGATGCAGAAGAATGTAGTGATTCCAGATTCCTTTAAGGACGCAGAATAATGTGAAGTAGTGATTCCACATTCCTTTAAGGACGCAGAAGAATGTGAAGAAGTGATTCCACATTCCTGTAAGGACGCAGAAAAATGTGAAGTAGTGATTCCACATACATTTAAAGACGAAGGAAAATTTGAAGTAGTGATTCCACTTTTCTTTAAAGACGCAGCTGTCTTCATTGAGCTTATTTTGTTTGTAAAATACAAAAAAAATTAAAGAACTTAATTCGATTCATAATGTTTTAACTAATACTCACAGACAATCAGAACGTCAGACGACGATTAAAGTTTTTAAAATTAAATACCTACTTGCACGCAATAAATCGTATAAAATACGAAATACATATTTAGTACTCAAGATAAGTTATAAAGGTGAGACATTTACTCCCTTTACGATAAATCAATTTAAAAATATTATTATTGTTTTCAATACTATGTAGTAATATACTAGCACTTTCTTAAAAAAAAACTTTTTTGAATTTTTAATAATCAAAAGTTTTTTTATTAAAACTTATACGTCTTTTCATTTATACGGCGTTTTAGGTCAGTCCCTTGAAAGATGAAAAACGGTGTCTTACTGTATTAATAATTTACTTTAAAAATGTTTCTAAAAACATATTTTTATAAGTGTAACAAATAGTAGTAATTCTTTAAATTAATTATTAATTTACTAATAATTACGTTATAAAAATCTCAAAATAATGAATATTTGTTGCGATCACGCAAGAGTGTAACAAGTTATAACTCTAACACATCAGGAAGTGAGCAAAAAATCGGTTCCAAAATGCCATATTTACAAACATGAATCTAGTCAAGTTAAATTAGAGTGTTTATAAAAGTAACTTTTTATTTGCTTAGAATTTATGTTATCCTACACACTTTCTACGCTTTTAATAGAAAATGTATGAAGTAATATTTAAATAATACAAAATATATTTGAGATTATGAATATAAGTTTAGTGATAAAATATTTTTGAGCTTCCTGAAAATTCAAAAGCATTTCTTCTAAGGATTTCCCGTTTAATTTTGACGCAATATCATTATTGTTACTCCAAATGGTTCTTTCAATCAGTTTAATTGCTATAGGGAACCAACTAATTGATTATCTGTATGTATTTTAAAACCATGATCGTTATATAATCATTAAAGTTGAAAGAATAAAGGAGACTTCGCAAGTCAACACTTCATAGGAAATGAAAATAAGAGCTGCGAAAAGGATTTTTGATTTGTAAACTTCACATATATTTTTCTGAATACTTTGATGACTTTAGTTTCTCAACGTTCTATTACACTCAAAAATGTTTTAAAACATCATTTATTTGGAACTCAAGGATTTTAAAGCATCAAAATTTAAGATTTTTTAAATGTTCTTTTGATTTATAAATTCGGAAGTTATCCAAAATCATCAAGAATTAAAAACAAATAATGGAGTCTTAAGTTGAAGCAAATAAGTCATTTCATACTACATGACAAATGATAGGTTTTATTTGCCGAAATCACAACCCAATCATTTTGCTTAACAAACGGCAACAAATAATGCTTGAGGTATCACGGAACATTTAACCTCATTAAGGTCACAAAATTTCAAAATGGTGCCACAAAAAAGACCTCCTTAGTATATATTTAAATACATTATATTCTGCAGTGTTTGGTTCGAAAGAATTTCTTCGGCTGCTAAAGAAGCTTGCTTTACGTTGAAGAAGGCGATTCCTGCAACGGTTGAGGAAAACGACTTCTTATAAACAAGGAGGTAACCCTAATGATGTTTAATTTTCTTTTAGGAGATAATTGATACTTAATGATGGTCGGTCGGTATTAACGAGCAAAATTCATCTCCGATATAGATTCCATTTCTTTCCTTATTTAAGAATGTGGTTTGCTTTAAATTCAGACTTTTTATTTGTTAATCTTTTGCCTAACTTAGCGTAGTAAAACGAAACTAAGGCCCTTTGGTTATGGAGTTAGTGAAATCGAGCGAGACGGTTTGGGAAAAGAATGTTTTTTACATATCTGTGATTTTTATTGCCTAGGTGAGTTTAATCGTGTAAACAATTTCAACAAAGGCTCTTTCAGCATTGAAGTATGTTCACAAACATGCCATTTTATTCCGAAGAAGCTATTGATTTAAAACTCTGCCACTAACTGATAAAGATTTTAACTTTTTTTTTCTTTTTTAATAAAACAGGACAAGAAACGAATAAAAATACCTTGGTAAAAAAGCTTCAATTATGATTTCAATGGCTGCCATAATTAAGGTAAGAAGGCCACAAGCAAAATTTCAGTTATCTAAGTAATTTTGTTTAAAAGTTATTACACTCAAAATTATGCAATTATACAGACCAACAGATAGTTCACCCTTTGACGGACGGAATTGGCCGAAACTTTTATACAGACCTACATTCATGATGATAAAACTGTGTACCAAATTTTATAGAACTAGATATTCAAGTTTTTGAGTTATATTATTCACATGAACGCGGACATACACACATACAGACTTCCCTTGGACGGATTTTGTCCACAATTTGATAGAAACATACAAATTAGGTGATACGATCACATACCAAGTTTCAACCCGTAGCTCTCATAGTTTCCGAGTTATCGTGTTCACAGACATATACACAAATGAACAGACATAATTCCAAAGTTGTGTTTTAAAGACTCAGGGAGATCTAAAACGTGGAGATTCGTCAAAATCTTGAGTTTCAATTTTTCGACGATTACAATACTTTCTCTTTGTACACGAGAAAGTAAAAACACTTCTCTGTGCTTATTTTTGTAGTAGGTGCCACCTGTTGTTTTGCCATGTGAATGTCTTTAATATAATGTTGAAATTTGTTAATAATTTAAATATATGTTAATAAAAATGATAATAAAAATATCTAATGCAAACGTTTTCAGATAACTATTATTACATATTATATTGTATTTCTTATTATTTATAATAACTGCAAAATATGGCAAATTTTGTTTTCTAATCGTATGTGGTTATTAAATAGGTTTTAATTGTTTGTGAATTATCTTGTTCTATTCATTGCGAAACAAAACATTCAACATATATCCGCACACTGAGTTTATGTTTATTGGAAAATTAAATTTATACCAATAGGATTAATTTCACAGAACTTAATAACTTTTGTTTGTAGACCAGATATATCTTTTGAAAACTAAAGGAATACATGTTTTAGTTAGGAAAATTCGAATGATTATATTGTGTAATGGCGTCATATTGTTTCGCAATCTAACGTATCCGTTATTTCCCTATCGCTTAATAATATGTCTGAGAGTTCTAGATTGATATCATTTATTTCTCCTGTTTCCAAGTTCCTCATGAATGCGTGACTTTGGCAGGAGTTATCTAAGTCAATAACATCGTCTGATATTCTAAACTTTATCAGAAGCCATTGGATTTCGATTGTGATACTCCTTTAGAAACGAGAACTCGTAATTACCTTCTGATATCACATGCTTCAATAATTGAACAAAGAGCTGTATGCATTTGGAATTCCGTTCTGAAATAGTGAATTAAACCGATACACTTGTTTAAGGGCTTAAATGAATTCCTAGACTCATATTTTAATCTTTAGTCTGTGAATTATCAAGGAATTCGGATAGGAGTCTATTGAGACCACGTCAAATTTATTGTTTGATATTAAAAAATAATTACTTGAGAAAGTATTAAATAGCTACTTCGTCCATTATTGTTTAATTACTACTGAGTGTCATATTTTGACAGGATATATAAGGAATAGGAAATTTAACATAAATTTCCATATAAATTTACGTGTATCGTATGCCAATAAATAAAAACAATATTCATCTTTTTATTTCTCCCCCCAAACCCAACATCTTATTAACTAGTAAACAGAAATATTAAGATCCAACCTGAAAACTGCATGTGTTGATTGTTAACTTTATTCTTCTAAAATAAAAAAAATATACGAGAAGGGAATTTAAACATAAACTTATTGAGTTGTAAATCTAGAAAAGGAAAAATGACGAAATGAAACAAAATCGTCTTGTGGGTGTACGTGGATGCAGTCCAATAAGCAGGATTTTAAAAAAAGAAAGCTCTTTATTTTACAAATATTTTAAGCAAAGAAACATAGCACAGGTGTTAAAATAGCTCTTGTAAAAATTCACAACAAACATTACCAATAAATCTCAACACAGCGCTCAAAGGTTTCTAATCAGCACACCAGCTTGCTTGCTGATCAAATTCCAACTGCCTAACTTGGCTTGAGAGCTTGCTTTTATGATTTTTCAACAGGAAGTGACTTCATTACGAAGGAAGTGACGTAATCTCCAGAAAGTTCACGAAACCAGTAGAAATAGGTTGACAGTTCAAGTTCTTTCTAGAAAATTCCTTTTGTCGTCAAAGTCGCCAAAATGGTCGTCAAATCCTTCTCCAAATTTATCGCCAACTCGCCAAGATCGTCGCCAAGATTAGCATCTCAGGGAAACAACTTTATAGCTTTGTAACAATATGCTACTGAGTGTCATATTTTGACATGACATATAAGGAATCGGATATTTTACATATATTCCCAAATAAATTTACAAATATCGTATGCCAATAGATAAAAAAAATATTCATCTTTCCTTTCTACCAGGAAACCCAACATCTTATTAAATAGTGAGCAGAAATATTAAGATCCAACCAGAAAACTGAATATGTTGATTATTAACTTTATTCTTTCTGAAATAGAAAAATATACGAGAAGGGAATTTAAACATAATCTTATTGGGTTGTAAATTAAGAAAAGGAAAATGACAAAAGGTGAGAAGGTCTGTAACCCTAATTAAGATTTTTATTATTTTGGATGCTCATTTTCCCCCTATTCAGAGATAAAGGATATAGTATCTCTGGTGCAGATTTAGTCCGGCGAAAACTTGCTCTGATCTTCTCTATTTTTCCAAGACCATGAAACGCTATACATTATTGATGGAAAATGTATATGATTTTTTATAAATAAGGATACTTTAAATGCATTGTTTATACGTTGCTGAATGTTACAAATACAATATTTGAAGAAAAACTTTCTACTTTTTCAAATGTTGCAAACTTTTTAAAATGAATGCAATGTTTTAAAAACGTATTTTATTTTTTAAACTTTGCATTCGTTACAAGCAGCAATAAGGGAACAGAAAATTAATTTTCTTTGAGGAAGCTGAAAAATATTGAAAATTTCGCTAGTTAATCTAGTACCAAGTAATGTAACTAATGACTTCATATTCAAAGAAAACAGTGGATCAGATTGGCATAAAATTAGTAACCCTTTCACGTTCATTGGCTTCGCAGTGAAACCACATACTGAGCATTTTGTTACTGCACATGGGCGAAACGTAGCTTCCTTTTTCTTTCATAACTTAAGAGCCAGACATATTGGCAAACTAAATAAAAATTCCATTTCAATACCATTAATATTCACAAAGATATCGGCATTGCAAGAGTTTAATTCCTTTCGATCGGCAAGATAAACAAAATGATGAGTGTTTATCCACAAATTGATATTTTTTTTAAAAATTGAATCCTTGAAAGAAATATTGAATTTTATGAAGGTTGAATATCCTGAATATTCACGTATACTTATAAATTAAATACATAATTTTAGTTGCATTTCAATGATAACTTATTAGGAGGAAAAACAGCCAGATACAGTGCAGTGGTTTCACTGTGAAACCCCAAATTTCTTGAAAATAAAAATGCTATTTTTTTACATATTTTTGATCAGTTACATGTCTAATACTCATCTTTGAAATAAATTTAGAAATTTTCAAAATGAAACATGTAGTGACCTTGAAAGGATTAAGTCTGAGTTATCATACTAGATTTTATTTTTGAAGAAAGATTTAAGATTTGTTAACCAGTTTTAAGATCAACGGTTGAAGTATCCAGAAATGAATTCAGATAGATTCCCCATACCAATTATTATACAGCGATGCCACTACTCTATCACTCTCTAGAAAAACCAGATATAAAAAGAGAGTTAAGGAAAGTGGCATCCAAGGTGTATCGAATAGAAACGGAAAATCTCCTTTTATGAAACGTACTTGTGTTCCTTAAATATCGATATACTATCGATACTATCGAAGCCAAGTCTATAGTATCGTATTTTCGGAACTATTGAGTGAAACAATCGACAGTTTCAAATCTATTGATACTATCGATGGTATCCATAGTTTTCTCCTGGGCGGATATGCGCGTTTTCAGTCGATAGTTTTAAAACTATTGACTGGAACTATAGATACTATCGATAGTTTCAAAACTATCGAGTGAAACAATCGATTGGAACTATCTATAGTTTCTAAACTGTCGACAGGAAGAACACCTATCGATAGTATCGATACTTCAGTCGATAATTTGGGAAAACTATCGACTGCACTATCGATGTTTAAGAAACACTAAAATGCACGAATAAAACAAAAACACTTATAGTGGATTGAAATTAAATATCGTAAAGCGTTGTTGTAAAAATTATTTATCAAATTTATTCTTGAAGAAACAAAAGAAATTGTAACCTCTAATGCAAAAGAAAGAAACCGTGTAAAATAAGAAAAACTATCGTCTGCGATTTTAAAAGACTATTTTGCTGTCTTTTCTAAATCTAAGCAAAATTTGTCAAGAAAAAAAATTGCGAGACATTTCAATTAATTTCGAAACAAAAGTAAGCAACCAAGTCTATAAAAATAAGCATTTTTAGAATGGAATTTTCTAATTTTGAAAATAAAAGTTTACATTGTGAAAGTTGACTCCACGAATAAACAGACTATTGAACATTTCAGTAATGAATGAGTGTTAAAAATCTATTACAATTTCCGTTATACAATAATTTTTTAAAAAATTATTAAATTAAAGGTAATTTCGCAGAGGAAAAAAATTGTATCACTGAAAAGGTAATTTTTTTAAATTTCAAATAGCTGAAAAAATATCTTTGTGGATAATATGTTCCAAGTTGTGTAGGAAAACGATAAAATTTAGATTATTATTTAATTACTTAATTATATAATTAAAACTTTGTAAATCCTTTCTTAGTCAACAACTACTACCAAAGAAGTGATTACTCTCCAATTGCAGTATTACCCAACGGTCGGCCATATAATGTGTTTGAATGATTTTTGCATTATTTGCAGGCCTAAAATCAATATCATGTTAAAAGATTTTCTAGTGGGATTTTGGATCAAAAATAGAAAATATATTCCATGTAAATGTAGAAAATAATTCTCATATCATTCCAATAATATCCAGCACCAGTAAAGAAATTTAGCATATCTTTTGGAAGAAATCTTAGGCTTAACTTCATTTAAGTTTAATGTTTATAAAAAAAAATTGAAAATTATTTGTTTTCACAATCCCAATCATTCAAGATTTACTTGAATCAGCAATAGTGTGAAAGGGAATACTTTTAGAATGGCATAGGAAATCATAAATATTTTTTGCACAATTCGTATTATGAGAATATGCACGAGAAGAGAAAAAAAAATATAAGACAATATAGAATTATTAATTTAAAGATATAAATATAAAAATTCAAGTTAATATTATTTGAATTAATAAATTAGAACATTCACATTGCAATCGGTACTGCGATAGAGCGATAATGCTATCAACATTCGAATCATAAATTCACATTTCAAAGTATTCCTTTTATGCTATTTTTTATTTCCATTATTTTATGGTTTAAACAACATTTCAGAAATCTCAGTTTTACTTAACTTCCTGATAAAGAACGAAAATTCTTTGAAGGAAAGAAACTAATCTAATTTCTGTCCGAAATTAGGCCAGAATAGAATTCCATGATCCTTTAGAAGAAAAAGTTATAGAAACTACATTCAACTCTATTAATAATTCATCATTTTAGGTTTTGGTGTATGGCATACCCTATCCAAACCTCGAATGAAAACCAGTCGTCCGATTTCATTGAAAATTTATGTTCATATCTAAATTCTGAAGCGACATATTTTCGGAAAGAAATGAATACGTTTGGAATGTTTTCTATCAAACAAAAGTTAAGGGCCGTTTCCGAGAAAGACTGGAGTAACCGTGATAGAGAGCAATGACTTGCCAAAAGAATAAGAATTACGATATTCAGGGAGAAAACGACACACAATTTTTTAAATAATTAAAAAATGGATTTGGTTATGCGAAATAAGCAAGATTTTAGTTTGATAATTGGTTTCATCTTTTAATAAAAACAGGAAACATATAAGTCGACTTCTAAGTAAAGTTATTGTTGCTTAACACTCTGACTCCTAAGCCGGCCGTAACCGGCCATGCGAGTTCTATACTAGTGGGGCGGATTTTGGCCGGTTGCTATTCCGAAAGGTGGGAGAAGGCAGTTGGGTGAGTGATCATTAAAGGAGGGACCCTTCGGGGAGAGATGAGAGATGAAAGGCCTGCCATTCATTTCTCCCACCACCCTTAATGAGGAGGAAAGTGGAACGGGGCGGACGAACCCATTCCACACATCAATTAGTAAGCAAACCTCCGTTTACAACTGCACTCAGAGTTTCAGAACTCTTAGTAGTCATAGGGTTAACCTAGTAGGACGAGCATCTGTCCTGCGAGGCCCGGTGCCTGCAAGAATTTATTGCAGAAAATTAACCCCTCAACGAAAAAAATTCTAGATTCACAGTACATGCATTCAGGTCATTTACTTGCTGACCGGTCATTTCTTGCTTGCATCCCCTAAATTTAGATTGAATTTCCAGATAAATTATGTAAATTATTATTATGTGTTTCGCTTTATACCGCTTGAATACGTTAGCTTTTTAACTGCTTTATTTTCCTTATTTTAAATTTGATCCCACTTTTATTATGATGAGATGTTCTGTAATTATGAACAACCTAATTTACTTTATTTTTAGTTTGAGAAGATAATATTGGGATATAGTTTGGAAGCAAGAACAAATCATTTAAATGGAAAAAAATGCACAAAGCGAAAATTTCTGATAATAAAACTATCAAAAATATAAAACCATCTTTAAAAGTCAGTTTAAACTTAAATGAAAAAGAAACGGTATTATTAATTGACTTAAGAAATAACCGACTCTTGATTTAATTTATAGATTTGATGGATATTAAGTAGTTCCCCTCATTTGTTATATTTTACTGAAGTAATGATATCAAGAAGTTTAGTACTATATTTAATAGTAATTTCTCTCATTTCATTTTATTTCTCATTTCTCACATAATAATTAGGAGGATTTTCATTGGCAGATGAGAAGCGGTAAGAGATAGGAATGTAATTACTTTCCTTCTCTAAAACTCTCCTTCGTATTTCGTCTTCTCCAGTAAGTGATCGTGACGTCTCAAACTCAGGAAACAAGGTCAAATGAGAGGATATGCCAGAGATCAAGCCTCATTACTCCCTCTCCTTCAAGAAAATTTCTTATTACCAGAGTCTGCTCTGACCACCTGATGTATGTCTAGCCTCTCCAGAAAAAAGTAACAATTTCCGGAAAGAAAAGGATTCATAAAGTATGCTTATAAGAGCTTCTATTCGCTACAATAAAGATTATATAATTGCAGAGGGAAAAATTCGTGGATAAAATTCAGAAGTTTTCATCAGAGATGTTTTTGACTTATAATTCAGATGCGCATTTAAAATCAGCAATTGAACGGCGATTCTTTCGCTCTTTTATGCTTCAAGATATTGTATATTTTCATGTGATATTTTTTAAGGAATTCTGTTGAAAATAGACTGAACTTATTGCATGATTTAAATCTTTCTCGAATTTGCATGCTTTCTAAAACTTAGCAAGTTCTTTTTCCGGTACTTCTAATTTGTATATGTTAGAGATTATACGAAGACATCTTTCTGAACATATATGTAATTGTAGCAAGAGAAAAAAAGAAGTAATAAAGTGGGTGACATACAAAAGTGGTGACCAATTATATAGAATAGCATTATTTTCTTATTTCAAGAACATTGAATTAAAAATAGTGATCTTATTTATGTGTTTACTGTATCTATCTTCTTGAAATTTCAGGAAATGAGAATAAACTTACATTCAGCATTTGAGAAAGGTGAACAATCAGATGGTACCAACTAAAGAAATTAATTATCAAAATAAAGATCAATTTGAAATTAATTATCAAAATATAGCTCATTTTGAAATTAATTATCAAAATAAAGCTCATTTTGAAATTTATTATCAAAATAAAGCTCATTTTGAAATTAATTATCAAAATAAAGCTCATTTTGTTATCAAAATAAAGCTCACTTTGAAATTAATTATCAAAATAAAGCTCATTTTGAAATTAATTATCAAAATAAAGCTCATTTTGAAATTAATTATCAAAATAAGATTTTAAAATTGAACTGAAGCATATTTCTTCAACTTAACTGCTTAGGTGATTAAATAAAATTGAATTTAGATTTCACGTAAATAAAAGTCAATAAAGTGAAAAAGAAATGCATTTTCTACTGTAAATATTTGCCATACTGATGTCAATTATGGCAATGGAAATAACTGTGAAGGTTAGAAACTACAAAGGTATTAAAATTATAGTTTTGAAAACTTTCACGACATGAACAGTGCAATAATTTGAAAATCGTTGATATGAAAAAATCTTCAAAATTCTGAATTCACAAATATTATGAAATTCATATTGTAATTATCAATTAAATGTAACTGTCATAATTACAACCAACTAATTACCCAAATAATATAAAGTTTAAAAAACGTATGGTAATGCCAAAGATAACATTCCAGAGCTTTTCGTTACAAAAGTCTTGCATTATATAACACTAAATGGTATAACAGGCGTTGCTCGGGATGAAAATGTTTTCAAGTCTAAGTACATATAACACTTTAAAATAATTAAACATTTTTTCACAGCAACGTCTTTCATTGATTTTCTTCATCCACTCCCGTGTTTTATGATATCCTCGGTCAGTAGCAAAACTCATCTTATCTTTTGAACTTCGTAGTTTGAGCCACCTGGCCACGAATATAGCCGTCTACGGTACGCAATTTCTCTTCCCCAGCATTGATTGCTACGGCAACAACAGGAGCTCTTTCATAGCTTGATTTTTATTGCCATTCTCCGGAGTACAATTCTCTTCTTTTTAGTGTTTTTTTGACTGATCAGAAAACACCTACTCACTCAATTAGGATAATTTAAAAATTTGTGAAATTAAATGAACATCGCATAGCAAAAGTAATTACCGTCATTGTAAAGCCTTACAAACATACTGAAATATACAAGCTAATATATGAAATATCAGTTGCCACGTTTTAAAAAAATATTACTTTGCAGCAGGTACGATAAAATATTTCCGCAATGCAATGAATACTAAAGTAAAAATTCTGCTTTGGAGTTAATTTCCCAAGGAAACAATTTATACTATCACAACCGTAACGATTGCAAAAGCATGTGAATTATAGATTTGCTGAAACAATGAGATTGGTTTGAATTATATTTGCAACAATAAAAACATTGTTACAAATCATGTTTGAAAACATTTTGAAAAATTAATTAAAATTTTAAATATGTCGCATGAAAATAAGATCCGTTTCTTTAAAAACATAATTTTTTGAACTTTAGATGATGTTAAAATGGTATTTGTGCAATAATATGCTCCTAAGTCTTTGAGGCAAAACTTATAAATTTAGGCTTATTTTCAATTACATAAAATTATAATTAAAATTTTGAAATGTCCTTTCTTAGAGAGCACCTACTAACAAGACGCAACTACCTTCTTGTCAAAGTGGTTTGGGAGATTCGGTGATAAGTCAGTGGATCCCTTTCTCTTTTATATATCTGTCGTGTAGTTGCAAAAGTGGCCACCTCCATTTTTTTCACAAATGCGTTTTTTCAAATATTTTAAGTCTATACGGTTCCTTCTACCACTTGGAAACCCAAAAATGTTTAAAACCTGACCTTATCCATGTTTAAAATGAGCCCGAAAATCAAGGTGTGCTGCAGAACTGGCTATCTCCACTAATGGGTAAGGATTCAAACCCGCCATCTTCCAATCCGCGTGACAGCGCAGCTGTAATTTCGTAAAACCTTGCCAAACGCGAGCTTACAGCTGATAATATGGAAACTGCGATGCGTTCGAGTTTGGTTTTCCCGAATTATTACGCTTTTGAACAAAATGCAGAAAAATATTCTTCTCCCTAAGATACGGTAGCTTAAAAGCGATACCTCTGTGGGGAAGGGAAAGGTAGCAAAGCGGAAACGGTAGGTTCTATGCGTAATAAATCATTTATTTACGTATAAAAGTGAATATGAAAGACGATTGTAAGGCAGGAAGGGGATAAAGATCACATAAATGTCCGTTGTGCCTTCAGAAAAGTGAGGGGGAGACCGAAGATCTACAGCATTTCAGCCAAAAAAAAGCTGTGATTTCTTGCATAAATGCATTCAAGTGCATTGAATTTCACAACTGCCGGAATAAGACTCAAGTGAGAATTGACTACAGCAGTTAACTAAACATAAGAAAAATATGGCTTATTTACAACTCCAGTACCCAAGCCGAGTCACTCACAGTTAATCTCGGGTACTTTAAAAACCTATTCAACGCCAGAATCAATATTGGGTTTTAGTTTGCCTATTGTTGATGTTCGTTCTAAATGCTTAAAATGAATGAGAGGATCAAAGCAGCTAAAATAGACGAAAAGAAACAATATTTTGTAATTGAATCCACACACGTGAAGAGCGAGCTGCGACTTTTCCCCCTTTGAAGTCTAAAAGGGGGAATACATACCTTATGCTTTGACTGCCGAAAATTTCGCGTAGCCGAAAATCCTTGTCCATTCGATGTATTATAGAAGATAGCTGTACCTATATAACTTCACCATTGTACACGTCTTATCAAAATATCCTTTGACCAAAAATAATGAATTCATATACACTTGAGGGGACAGAAATTCCCAAAGTCTTCCAATGAAATTTTATCAGTGTTTTTTCATTGGCTGTAGAATACCGACTTCACAGGTGTTACGGTCCTAAGATGTATGGCTGATGGGTGTGGAGCACGGTGGATTTTCACAGCATGAGGCCACAGAAGCAAAATGGTTTTGAGGCCCCCTCACCTACTTAATGTAAATTTGTGGTAGGTTTCGCACTGGTATACACATCGAACAGATTTTGAGGCCTCGCCAGGTCTTGATGCAGGAGGAAAACCCTCTAACGCCCGTGCGAAAATCTGCCACTGGTGGGGAAGCCGACGAAAAACACAACACTGATGCTTATGCTTCAGTGTTGTTGGCTAAGCATGCCCCAATGTACCCTAAGAAGATAGAATTCCCAATCCAGAGCATTCTTATATTCCCCGGACCACGTGCGATCGATGGGAAATTTTTGAAATTCGAATCTTTTGTCATGTTCCTTATTTTGCATAGAAGTGCCGTGATGAAATAATTAACGTAGTGAAGAAAATTGGCTACTAGTATATATAAATTACAATTTTGACTGTGGAGGACTTTCTGGCTTGTTTCATTTGGATTCACAGACCGTTTTGTGGTAATCTTCCGACTTAAGCAATCGCTAAATCCATTGGATAATGTATGAAATGCCAAGTTCGAATCAATTCTTTCTTTAGTACACGAAACGTTTAATTTTTTGTTCCTTGAATTCGTATAATCCTTTTTATTTAAATCGGTTAAAAAAAGCTCTTATGACGGCTAAACTACAAATGGAACGATTGTAATTAACTAAATCTTTTGGTTAAAAATATAACCGTCAGTGATTATCCTAATCGTATGAATAAAAAGTTAACCGCCAGTGATTATCTTAATCGTATGGTTAAAAATTTAACCGACAGAGATTATTTTAAGAACGTGGTTAAAACTTTAACCTCGAAACTAGCATTAGAAGCCCCAAAAGGAGCGACAACGAACAATTATGACAGCCTTTTCGCAAAATTAGGCTCATATTGTAAGTAAACATTGATAGCTGCAATAATATGAACAGGAAATTTAATATGGTGGCTTATCTATAGCCACCGTATTAACAACAAATTATGCATACCAAATATATATATATATTTAATTTACTCGCTTGAGAAAATTCTAAAGGTGTGCTAGATTTATGTGCAGAAATTGAAAATAACTCACTTTTATTTGATTTATTATTTATACATATATAAACAGTTATAACTAATAAAATTTAACAAAAATTATATTAAATATTAATAGAAATTAAATTAAAATTAATTGAAACTCTTTTGCAATATACTGCTGCTGCGTTGAGCGCGCATAAAATTGTATTGTTATCATTATTATTATTGCTTACTTTTCCTATTTTTATATATTTTTCTTTTTAACTTAATTTTTGATTTTCTATTATTTATACATATATGAATATTCAGTAAACTCTTAATTTCACTTTCCAGTGAGAAGAAAGTTCAGAGATATTTCACATAGATTTCAAATTGACTTCTTCTGTGAAATTCTTCATCTGTATAAATAATGTTGTGTGTGTTTAAATTCACTAGCTGGTATGGAACAAAGGTAAAATATTTTTTCAAAAGAAAATGAATGCATGGCATCTAAAATTAGAACATCTTAACTTAACATCATTTTACCTTTTCCTAAATTAACGCATTCGGTGTTGTAAAATGAAATCTGTTTTTCCAGATAATATTTCTTGTATCCATTTGAAGCAAGTAAGGATCGAACTTGACGACTGCCGCATTGTTAACAGATCAATACATTTCTTACTACCTCATTTAAAAATAGAAAAGTAGTTTTCTTTGAAACCTCTCCGTAAACAACCACAATAATGCAGATCCTAGTTTTTTCTCTTCATTCACTTGTAAAGTGAGATTTGAAGAAAAGAAATGGGCGATAGAGCCGCCAGATCTTAAGAAACCAACTTTAAAGGTTTCCGTCGATTCTAATTAAAATACAGGAGTTCCGTGAAGTATCTTCTTTTCCAGGAAACTTATTTAACTCAGCTCTTTCGAAAACTCCAGCTGGATCGGTGGATTTTTATCTGCTGATAGACGTTAGCAAGAATTACTTTGTCGATAATTAGACCGCTTCTATTCGTTAAAATATAAAAGTGTGGCAAATTACCTATTTTGCAAGCAGTTCAGATCGTAAAATCTTCGCATAGCAGAAGCATAAATTATACTCAAGATTAAATAACTATCCTCGTGAAGTTACTGTATGTTTACAGTTGGTTTGGAAAGATAATAGTTATTTTGCCTAACAAGGATTTGAATTTTGAACTCTTCAGTTAAGGTATGCAGAATTGCTCTGATTTTTACACGCGTTTGTTAAGCTGTCTCATTGTTTAAGAAAACGTTGCTTTGAAGAATGGCAATTACGATAGTTTTCAAAATATTACCTAAGTATTTTACTTGTAATTAAGCTAAAATATATCAAAAATCCCTTTTGAATAAAATATATTTTTGTCTTGTTGTTTTTAAAACTTTTATTTAACTCCACTTATTTCATCTATGTAAAGATGGAGATTTATAATAGATTTTCATTTATTAAATCAAAATCACCTAATAATGAGTTTGAGAAACAATAGACCTTAAGATTGAAAAGTAGGAAACTATTAAAATAAAAAATTATGCTGTTAAGAACACTAATAAAAGAGTGCTTTTAAGAAGCTATTTTTAATTAAATTTATTAAATAATAAAATATTTTGTAAGAATAGTAAGAATAAACTAAGAAACTTGCCTGAATTAAATTAAAGATATATGTTTAATGTGCACATTCACAAGAAATTTTTTTACATTTCGTTCTACAAATCACATATCTTTCTTAAATGTTGATCCCAAAAGGGGACATACGCCCTTTAAACCTCCGAAGAATGTGGAAAAAAAAACTGTCAAAATCGATACATTATATCTCTAAAACAAAACATTTCAAAAACTAATTTTTTTCTAGAAAAATATCTGTTCTTTCTGTTATTTTACACACATTTTAAAATCTTAATATTCATATGTATTTATTTGACATAGTAATAAATATGGGTAGAATTTTTGGAGAAAAAATGAGGTAGTCACCTGGCGCGCATGATTACGGATAAAATATTGTTCTAAACACAATATTATGGGTACTTAAGTAATGCAAACAGTCTTTTTAAGACACTGAACCTCAATTTATTAACATTTAAATTTCATTTCTATTTGATATATCAATTTAAAATAAAAATGTTAAAAACCGTTAAAATGTCAACATTCCTAACCCCCAAAAAAGTTCTTTGGAGAAATATGTATAAAAATGTGGTTCAATTTGTTGAACATAGCAAAATACATATTCGGTATAAATGTTATGTAAAAATATTCAATAGTTCTTGAGATACCGTGCGCGCAATATCAAAAAAGCACATTTTGAGATATAACGCTTTATGGTATATTATGTCATATTCAATGTTTACGTTGAATAGCTGATGCGTTTTCCTTCATAAGTTTCATAATTACGGGATTTTTTAAAGTACGTTGTTTTAAATTGTTCGGAAAAGAAAGGGGAATAATATATACATACATATATATTTCGAAAAATCGAAAATTTTCGATGTTTAACAGTCGTATTCCCCTTAAATTTAACTAATGGATTTTTAAGGAAAGCACAATGAAAACACCAAATGTTTAAGTCAACCTTTCAAACTTTACTTTATTTCGTATAAAAAACATATTTGACATGAATCTAAAATAATATTTTCGTTTATTGATTTTATTCATTTATATAGAGAAAATAATTCTGGAGAAAAATGGAAACTGAATGAAATAATCTTAATTTAATATACTGATTTACAGTGGTAATTTATCATACAAAAAGAAGCAGATAAGACTATCGGAAAAATAAAAGTATTGAAATAACTGGCTTCTTATGTCATGATAATGATGAGTTTTAATACATTGCTTCAACATGTAAAAGGAATTGTGTTTTAGATGCAAATACATATTTGGTTAAAAGAAAATGCATAAAAGAAAATATCGCCCCATTCTTGGTAATAATCCAGCTTTTTAAGCACTTCGACGCTGACATGTATGTCGCCGATGAAAGATACATCGAAGCAGTTCATTTTCAAAGAAATGGAAATATCATTCAATTTTGCAACGTCTGTAATCATATTAATCCATCCAGAAGGCCCTTTTTCATATCCACTGAAGTTTGAATGACATGTAAAGATATCGCACTATTGAAAATTGCTTCATCCCATCATTTCTAAACAGTGTATTGTCATCTCGTACAATATCCCGATTTGAAGGTTGTCATTGTTTAAGAAAACAACTATAAAAAGGCGATACCGCTTTTTAAAAGTTTTTCTTTCACATTAACTTCAAAATGAATTAATATGTAGTATGGAAGTCGAGCTCCCATGCGAGAAGTATGCAGTTTTATGGACAGATACGAACACAGTTGGTTTGGTCTTTCAAATATTTAATGGAAGACTTAAGCTGCGTTCTAACGACCTGTCTTTTCACAGATTTCGTCCGCTGCTCGCGTTATTCTCCTTCAACTGAATGAAAAGATTTGATAGCGCTCGTGGGTTTGTAAGTGCATCTGTGGTTTCCCGCGTTGGGGCGGTATATAGCTCAGACATCAAAGAGCCAAACGGCGCCAATGCATCCGCTCACTAGAGCGCTGTGGAGATATTTGCCAAGTTACGAGCCGTAGAAACGGCGCGTCTGTTCGAATTCCACCGACCACAAACCACAAATGCAAACCTCCGGCGACTCGCAATTTGGTCAAGCCACACGCCGGTGGAACAAGGCTTTAGGAGTACGGCAAACTTGGACGGCACAAAACATAAAAGAAAAGTGATAAAGTAAAAGAATTAAGAAGGCGGTTACTGCCTTTTAAAATCAGATTAAATTAGTCAAACATTACGGCAGTTCAGGCATCGAGTTCCATCGCTCAATCGCACACGTCTGTTCTTCACAAAGGCGGGCTCAGTTCTGTTGCTAGCAAGAGAAGAGATCCGTCGCGTCACGTGATGTCCGCTCGTACAGCGTTGCCAATCGTTGGTTCTAAACTACGGCTCCAGACGGAATTCATGACAGTGTGTGGGCGCAATACTACACACACACACTTATATATATATATATATATATCCACTTCCTATTTCTGCATAATCACTTTTCCCACTTTAAATTCTATTGATTTAAATGAAGACCTTGCTTTCCTTCGGGAAATATATACCAATGTTTTAGTATAGATTTTTAATATATCGTTATCTCTACTAATAACACTGGGCAACAAATTTTTTTTTCCATGTTGCTTGAAAAAGAAAGGGTAATAGCTATGTATTTTTGTGCCCTGATTTCAAATCTGTTAAACTTTTTTTTCAATCACCCATAGATTTTGAGCAACGTAGTAACACTTATTATAGGCATTAGGAAATCATATTCAACTTGCAATATTTACACAGTCATATGAAAATGTTACAAACCTTCACTTTCTTGTGTACTTGGTCTGTCGACTGTGCTTGGCTTGTGGAATATCCATTTTCAATGTCCAACAATAGTCGGCTAACATTTTGGGATTCCATTTCCCTTGGTAACGAGCTCCCATATTCGAGATATTCTGACGGAACCGTTCACCAGGCTCGTCGCTTACTGATCCAAGGTTTTCAGGGAAGAATTCTAAGTGAGAGTGCAAGAAATGGATTTTCAACGACATGTTGCATCCCAAGGTTTTGTAGGCCTTTATTCAAGTTATTGACGATTTTCCTTAGTTTTTCGCGTTGTGATTTCCTAGGAAGTGTTTTGCTAACTCCTTAAACGATGTCCATTCTGCGGCTTCCTTCTTCGTGAGTTCACTCTCAAACAGCAGATCCTTCATTAGTTGTCTAATTTGAGGCCCAACAAATATGCCTTCCTTAATTTTTGCTTCACTCACTTTCGGAATCTTCAGATGTAAGTACTGAAAACCACTTCCTCCCGTCCATCATTTTAACAAAATTCTTCATCAAACCTAATTTGATGTGCAATGGAGCAAGAGAATTTTTTCTGAGGCAACTAGTGGTTCCTTCTTTTCATTCTTCACATCCGGTAGTAGGAACTATCTCTTCATTCTTGATGTAGTGTTTTTATCTGTCCCGGCACAGAAAGCAACAAAACTGGGTGTATCCTGCTTGTAATCCAACTAAGACGAAAATCACTTTCAAGTCGGCGCAGATATGTCAAGAATGCTTGCTGTACTCAATACTGGACAACATATGCTTGAAGGTTTCGTATGTTTCTTTCATACGAACAGCATATCCTACAGGAATCGAAGGGTGCTTGTTACCATTGTGTAACAGAACTGCTTTTAAGCTGGACTTTGAAGAGTCTATACACATACGCCATTCTTCAGGGTTATGTTGTAGTCCTAGAGCCTTAACCCAACTAAAAAAAATCTGCAGAAAAAAATTTGAAGATTTCTTAAATATTTCTGCAGATTTTTTGAAGACAGAAAAATCTGCATTTTTCTTTAATTTAATCTGGAGAAAATCTGCAAAAAATTTCTTAGAATATTTTTCTCTAAATATTCTGCAGGTTTTGTAAGACAGCAAAAAATCAGCGTTTTTTTCCAATTTAATCTGCATAAAATCTGCATAATTTTTTTTCCTTTAAATATCCTATAGATTTTTTAAGACTTTCCATTTGGTCTTCAATTGAATTTGCAGTTATTTAGCAGATTCTCACAAAAACATTAAACTTGACCAAAATCTCTTGATTTTTTGAAGATTTAACTGCAATTTCATAATATCTGCATTTCTGTAAATACATATTTTGCACCATATTCTCTAATATTGCAGCTTTATTTTCCAAAGATATAAAACAAAATTCGAATGTAATTATCATTATTGTTTAATTCTACAGCAGACAGAGTTTCAAAAAATTTTCCAATCGAAAATTGTCTTAAGCACTAAATTTTTTAAATATGCCACTAAAAAATGAATTCTAAATTAATCTTTAAAATAAATATTTGAGGTTTTACCATTTTAAACTTTACCCCCAAAATTTAATTAATTTTCCAATTAGTTTTCCAACTGTTTTTCTGACTAGTAATTTTCCGCAAATAAGAAGGGGAAGTGGAGCTTGGCCCTTTGGAAGGAGAGAAGGCTTACCAGAAAGGTAGAAGGTGAAAACGTATTTATTAAAACAGAGAATCCAAATTATTGAACAAAAATATCATTAATCTCATTTGTTACTCATCTCTACGACCTTGAAGCACGTATTCTGACCTTGGTTGATTTTTACACCAGTAGATGGCGCCGAGAGAGCTATGGTGACGCTAAAACTCAAATAGATTAATTTATCCCTCTCTCGTGTGTTCCTGCGTGGCGTTGTGGTTATTGTTCCTGCCCGCCAAATACAGGAACGCGAGTTCGAATCCTGGACAGGATGGGTTTTCAGGACAGGGTGAGACAGGTTTTGTCACAATCTCAATAGCATCGTACTAGTAAATTGAATCACAAATTAGATTAATTACGTTAATTGAGATTAATAATTAAACCCCTTGACTGCCGAAAATCTGAAGGTGTTTGGAACATAATTTTTTTAGATATTCTACAATTTTTTTTCTGCAGAAAATCTGAAGGCATTTGGAACATAGTTTTCTTCAGATATTCTGCATTTTTTTCCTGCAGAAAATCTGAAGAAAACATGTTCCAAATTTCTGCAGATTTTTTGCAGATTTTTTTTAGTTGGGAAACAAGGAGTCAACATCATTACAAAATATCACATCACCATCTTGGCAAAAGCTTCCACCTGCTGTTAAATAGAAACATCTGTCCTTACAAAGTGGCTCATGCATCGAATCGTATTTGCGTTGGAGGATTCTCGATCCAAAAACACATGTTATAATTTTTGACATACGGCCTTTTCTTTATGAAAAAGATGTTTGTAAGAGCATTTCAAACCCAAACATTATCTTCTTGGTCGACAATTAATTTTTTCACAAGACTGATGTATTATTGTGTATTTTTAACACAAGATCTGACATATTTCAATGACATTTTCTATGTACATGTTAGCAATTATGCGTAATGCTGCTGAAAAACAGTATGTTATAGAGGTTTTTCGAGATTATATTCAGTTTCAGTGACCATGAAAACACCATTATCAGTTAAAATCCCAAAGGCAACAAAAAGTACCTCGCTACGGCATTGATTTAAATAAAAGAAAGGAGTGGACAGAGGCTTTGGTGCGAGTTCATGTTGCATAAAATTGGAGGGTGATAGGAAAATTCTGATTGGTTTTTTGAATTACGAGAGTGAAAGTACATAAGAATTAGCTAAAATCATACGGACAACAAAATGGTTGCTGTGTAATAAGGGAGAATGTGTGTGTGTTGGTCCTCTAGAGGAAGACCGTGGGACATTGAACTACGAAATTTGGCACAAAATACAGTGATTCAACTGTGCCGATACTTGTACGATGTCGATTCAGACTGTGACAAAACTTCAAACTCAGCCTGTTCGGGATTCGAACCCGCGTTCCTATAGTTGGCAGGTATCACAACGCCGCTCCAGAATACACGACCTGTGATAAATTAATCTATTTGAGTTTTAGCGTCACTATAGTTCTAGTGGCACCATCTAGTGGTGTAAAAATAAACCAAGGTCAGAATACGTGTTTCAGAGTCGTAGAGATGAGTAATTTAGGTTCTCTGTTTCAATAAATTCGTTTTCACCTTTTATATTTCTGGTAAGCCTTCTCTCCATCCAGAGGGCGCAAGCTCCACTTTTGCCTTCTTTTTGGAGGAAAATAGCTAGTCAGAAAGACATTTGGAAAACTAATTGGAAATTAATTAAATTATAGGGAAAAAGTTTAAAATCATAAAACCTCAAATATTTATTTTAAAGATTAATTTAGAATTCATTTTTTCAGTGGCATATTTAAAAAATTTCGTGCCTAAGATAATTTTCGATTGGGAAATTTTTTGAAACTGTCTGCTGTAGAATTAAACATTAATGATAATTACATTCTAATTTTGTTTTGTATCCTTTAGAAAATAAAGCTGCAATATTAGAGAATATGGTGCAAATATGTATTTAGAGAAATGCAGATAGTATGAAATTGCAATTAAATCTTCAAAGAATCAACAGATATTGGTCAAGTTTAATGATTTTATGAAAATCTGCTAAATAACTGCAAATTGAATTGAAGACAAAATGCAAAGTCTTAAAAAAACTACAGAATATTTAAAGGAAAAATAAAAATAATTTTTTTTGCAGATTAAATTGAAGAAAAAATGCAGATTTTTTCTGTCTTCAAAAAATCTGCCGAAATCTCTAAGGAAACTTCAAAAGAAATTTTCTGCAGATTGTCTGCAGATTTTTTTAGCTGGGCTATTACAGTTTTACATAAGAATTCTCTCAGGACAGTCAAGTCCTCATTCTTTTTGATTAAATTTCATTTCTAAGTAGCTTTATTTAAGAAAAAAGTGCCAGGGAATGAACTAATTCAGAGCTTTACCTAAATTATTTCTTTTCTTTGAGTATTGTTAATTTCTTTAATATATTCTACTGATATAATATACTTATCCATATAGAGTAGTTGAACGAGAGCATTTAGCTCAACAGTTTTACTTGGAATTTTTCTACTTTTATGCCTTCCATTTCAAAATATTATAATACCTTTTCCCCATAGCACATCCTCTCTTGTCTTCGCCTATCTAGGGAGAATTTCGAGATGGATCCTTTGCTTGCTCTCGATTTCTTGAGGGTGAGTGGGCTCATGGATGGTGTCTAGCTGCCGCTAGACAGACAGGGATTAGTAACAACAACAATAATACCTTTATTTGTTCAAAATGTTATATATATAAATAAATATGCTACAGCTGTTTTTTAAGTAATTTTTGACACATCATGATTTGTTACATTGCCTGAAAATTTATTTGAATTAAAAATAGTTTTATGAGCACTGTTAGCTATGTGTGCAGGAAAATGGAAACATTCCATAAACTTAAAGAAGAAAAAAAAATTGGACCCTCTTCATTTTTCCCCTCTACTCTTCAATTGGAATTCAGACATAAGAGAGGAGAAAATGGATGCAGAGAAATTCAATATAATTTCTTAGAACCTATAAATAACCACTATTTAAGACAGTATCAAATAGTGTATTTTTTCAATAATCGTGTCTGCTCACTCTGACAATTATTTTCTTAATTTTTTTTTTACTTTTCTATGAAAATTACGGATAGTGTTAAATATTATAACTCACTTTGAATTAAGGTAGTAACTATTTAGAAAAGTGCAGCAAAATTTTTAAAATTAAATAATATGAGTTAAGTTCCTTTAAAGGAGTCAAGAATTTTAAACGCAAATTTTTAAATTCTGAAGATAAACCTAACAAATATCTCAAACTACAATTTCTGAACAAAGAGCAATATATGATTGCTTTTTATGTCCATTTAATGCTAAACAAATTTGATCTCATATTTAACGAAGAAGAAACGAATACAGTCAAACTTTTATAATTCGAAGTTGAACGGATCAGAGAAAAAGTTCGAAATGTCCAAAAATTCGAATTACATATATTCTCTCAAACAGAAGAGACAAATAAAAAAGATTAACTCCACGATCAAATATTTAACACATAAACTTTGTGTAAGAATACTGCTACATTTTTTTCATTAAATGAAACATTTTTTACTAGCTTAATTATTCATCACTTTTAAAAAAAGGCAGATTTTTTTTATTGCTTCTGTTAATGCAATGCGAAATTGCAGACAGGCTTTGGATGACTAATCAATAGTGAATGCATTGGGGAGGGGAGAGGGTAACATTAGAGAGTGAACAGAAAATCCTCGGAAATCAACGCATAGTGACATTCAAACCCTCACTTTTCTTTTCCTTAGAAAGACCGTTAAAATAAATAATGCGCCTTAGCTGAGAAAAGTCTCAGGAACAATTTTAACAGTAATATTTTAAGGGCAATCGTACGAAAAATTCGAACTATCCAAAATAAAATTAAAATTGTCCACGATTTTTTAACATTATTTTAATACAGAATTCTAGGGACCGAGGAAAAATTTCGAATTATCCAGAATTGTCTGTACTTAGAAATTCTATATATATTCTATTCCAAACAGTAATGACTCACGATTTGGGACAGTATCCAATGACACAATTTATCAATAATCTTTCTGGTTCACTCGGCGATCGTATTTCCTGATTCTTGGAGGCAGCGTTTATCTTATCGGCTGAGGTTCTCGCAATCAGGCGGTTGCCAAATCTCTGAGGAAACAAGTTACAGGAATGCCTGAGATGGGGTGGGAGGAGCTTTCGGATATTACCTGTTCCAGGAAAGGTTCGGAGGTCCTTACTCAGCTAGATAATGTCCTGTTCCGACAATTGCGCATTAATATAGTTCTCTCAGTAGTATTTAGACAAGAGTACAGAAGTTAATGTATGGCATATAGTTTATTTTTCTCATGTTGCATAAATATTTATGATTTGTCGCTTATACAGCCATTCCTGTTTGATTCTCATCCTTCCTTTCTATATAAATATTGGAAATATAGTTGTTTAAAATTGCATTTGTTTGTATTAATAATGATATCTTGGTTTGGTAATTTTTGATTAAAATATATTAAAAATAATTCAAAGATGATTTATTCTGCTTGTTATATATATTTCTAACTTTGTCTATGACAGAAGTAGAATTATATATTGCGAAAGTAATAGGAATTTTGTATAATTAATTAAACAGCTATTTTTTTGCTTTTTATTTTTATTGTATTAAAAAATATCACTGTAAAAATTCTTTAAACAATAAAACATAAAATGCCTTCTTTTTTCTTTCCATGGAATATTGTACGTAAAACTGATTATTAAAGAAAGAAATTTTTCATTATAAGAATAAATGGAATTATTACCTCTGACATTTAACCAAATTTTCGACAATAAGAAACTCCCGTTTCCAAATCAGAACCTTTTAACAAAGAAAAAGTAATATAATTGATAATCTTCGGTATCACTTAAAATTTAAATATTATTGAAACTAGTCTCTTGCAACTGAATAACTTGATTAATTCTTTCCTTGAAGTCACTCATGCCCTTCAATATTCAATTATATTATTTCCAGCAGACATTTAAAACTTTTTAACTATAATCCACAATCTCTTTCATGTTAGACTAGACGGTTACCTAATTAATTTATAATTGAATGAGGCTAGATCATATAACTTAGGAAGCGTATAAATCGATGAATTGCATAAATTTATATACAATTTATCAGTAACTACTTTATTTAAGAATTTATTAAATCGTGAAAAGTTAAACTAATTAAAAAGTTAAAACGAATAAGAGAAATTACGAAACTTTATAATTATATTCGTTTATAATGTCAAAAATGAAAACAGTGATATTTTCGCTCGTCAAGAAATTACAAAAAATTAATAAATGTGATGTAATTTGGAAAAGAGTTTGAGGAAGAAATTATTTTTAAAATATAAAGCACTTTGAATAGTGAAAGTAGTTTTTCTAATACTGTCTTAGATTAATTTCAAAGGTTTTTTATTTTAAATTCTATAAAACATTTAAATTTATTTTATGCGCAATTTAAAGTTTATATTCTACTTGTTTAATGTTAGGATTTCCTTGAAAGCCCCTTTTTGTTTGCCAGTTACTTAACACTCTGGCCACTGAGGGTTCTCAAAATCTGAGTGCAGCTGTATACGGAGGTTTGTTTACTAAAGAATAGGTGAAATAGATTCGTCCCCCCGTCCCCTTTCCGCCTCACTACGGGTGGTGGAAGATGTGAATGGAAGGCCTTTTATCTCTTATCTCCACCCCAAGGGGGCGCTTAATGACTACTCGTCCAACTGCCATCTCCCAGCTTTCGGAACAGTAATCGACCGAAATCCGCCCCACTAGTATAGAAGCTGCATGGCCGGTTACAGCCGGTTTAGGAGTCAGAGGGTTAAAATTAGTCCAAACTTAGAGAAATTTTAAATTTTTTGTGAGTGAAAAAATCAATGTTTTTTAGATTTATTTTTTATGATAGTAAGTGTTGATATTCATAATTTTCACCTTTTAGATTAGACAAAATCAACTGGGAAGATGCTATTTTTAATGAATGCCTATTATTTGTTAGATTAAATGTATTATTTATGCATCCCAATTCGTATGACTGAAAACACGATTTTTTTTAAATGAATTAGCGATTTCCATAACAGTGAAAAAAAGTAGCTATTTAAAATTAATAAAGAAAATTGCGATTTAATTTATTTGAAAAGTACACAAACCCCAATTACAACGCCTATAGAAATGAACATCGAGTTTGATTAAAATTGTTACATTTCCATAAAGTTTTATTTGAATACAAAATCAAACTAGCGAGCGCTTCGGTTAGAATTCTCCTTTAGAAGGGAACTGAATATTTTCGTTATTTAGAAACCATCCATATTTGTAAGAAAACCAAGATTTAGTTTTTGGAAGTTTATGTTCGCGCTGCAGAGGAAGATTGCCACCAAGCCGAAGATAAATTCTTCGGGTTGCTTGAATACCTGAGGCTTCTAAATAACTGTTTTTTGCAGTTATCAATAATTCATGAGTTACACTTTCGAAACCAAAATCACACTGTGTGGTTGGTATTTAAATATATTCGTCTAAAGAAAGAAAACCCGGATTAGATCAGCGAGATCGAGTAGCATATAAATATTTAGTTGCGAAATAAAAACGCATACTTCTAATATATTTTCTTTACATAAAGTTATTTTTTATTAATTTCCATCGTTACTTTTCATACAAGGATAATTAATTGGATTTTGTAGATAGACAATGTAAATTAATTTAGAAAGGTATGGTTTTACAAAGTAGAATTATAAATAAATTAAATGCACAATTTTTTTTAAATTTTATCATGGTACTGAACAGGAGAATGCATTTTTATTTTAATTATTTTCTACTTTTTAGTCTTGAATTTTTAATTCATTTTTATATATATTATGGAACCTTGAAAGAAATTTTTCAAATATGCGCGGAATTTTAACTTAACTAAATTATAGTATTTTCTTTTCATAGAAAGCACTTAAATGTACACAATTTGTAATTTTTAAAATTTTAGGAATTTTGTATGTGACAATATGTAAGAAAAGCTTTGCATTAAAATTTGAAGAAAATATTTTGAATATTAGGATAAGTAGGAGTATTTGTTGGAAATAATTTTTAACTGCGAAACATAGTAAATTTTTCTTTAATAATTTGAAGCTCGATATATATATGGCAGCTTATATAAAAATTGCAGTTGAATACTGTTAAGATTTGTAAGATATCTGTATTGTAGTCTGCTGAATTGCGTTTTCTCCCCAAGAGAACTTAATTACTCATAACTAAATTTGAATCTTCTATAAGTTTAATAAATTGTATGAAGGATTAATATCATGAATACGTATATACACTCATAAATTAAATACGTATTTTTTTGCGGTTGCACGTTAATAGTTGAAGATTTATTTTTAAAAAATATCAATTTGTAGCAAACTCCTCATCATTTTGTTTCTTTCAGCCGATATCTTTCTGAATCTTAACAATGTTCATCTGGAATTTTTATATAAGTTTCCTTATCGAAAAATTATACACTATAAGCAATCATACTTCTTTCAATATTCAAAGAATTTACACATTTTAAGACAATATTTCGCCTACATTTTGTCACGTTTTCAGTAACTTTCCCATGATTTGGTTGAAACTCTGAGTGTTTAAAACAATACATAATGCGGAAAAATTGAGGATTTTTAAAGAAAAGCTTTCCAGCCGCCTGAATATACATGCTATTAATATACATGCTCATAGAAAATCAAAATGAAAGTTGCAAATCCTTATAAGCATACTTGTGAAACGGAGTGAGCATAAATTTTTATAAGTATCGGTCCCTTAAGTGCCCCCATGATCAAATCTTCTCTGTAAAATGCGAGTTCAAGCCTTTTCATTAATTAGTCGAAGTTCAAGAGCTATTCGTCTCGCCATTCCGTAGAAATTAGAAAAAATATGTGGATATTCGAAAGTGCTTGGATGCTTTTGATTATTTAGTGTAGATAGTAGCAACTTATTAGAGCAAGCTGAAGTACAGAGAAATAAAGAAAAAATACTTAAATGTACATAATTTAAAAGACTTTGCGGAGAAAATATTTCGTTGCTAAAAAGTTAAATTCATAAACTCCTCAAAGAATTCACACTGTTTCTTGAGCGAATTTACAATATGCACATAAGGAACTAAACATATCGATAATCTGAAACTCAAAACGCATGCATACATTAATATGGCGATGCATGATCTTTGAATCGATTCCGAAAAATAAAGGTTATGGAAATTATTTAAAATTTTATTAATATCAATATTTTTGGCAGTAATTCTCATACTTTCCTGACAGCAGTATAGGAAAGTAATTAATAAATTAGGACGCTGTAATACATTAACAACAAATTAAAGGTTATCGCAGACACAGTCGATGTGCGACTTGGTTTTGAAATCCGAAATCTTGTCACATGTATTTAGATTGACTCCGGTTCAGAAATAAAGGAACTAGAAATATCAAATAAATTGCTCAATCGAGATGAATTTCAGAAGCTGGTGCTTTCTACACTTTCTCCATTCTGATTCGCATCTTCCGTTTGACCGATCTTCTGGAAAAGCTCCTCGATGACGTCAGTGATCGTGAGTACCGAGACAGCAACCAAGCAATCCACCAACATGATTGAAGAGTTCTCCGCTCTACGCAAATAAAAGAAACATGAATTAACAAATATATCATGATTCTATTAATTTGATGAAGAATATCAAGCTAAGTGGGAGCATCCTGTCTATAAGCGGCTGTTTAGATGGTCAAATTATGCTATGTTTTATTAGATTTACGCATGGACTTCATACGTTATGACGAGTACAAGTCAAGTCCCTTGTCACTCTCCCCCATAGCATGAAACGTGAGGGGTAGTTGTGAATGCTATCCAATTTTGAAACCGTCGTATCACATTTTAGACGAGGAGTGTTTTTAACCCATTAATGACTGACGTTGCGTTTTCGCAACATCAGTGAAATGATTTTATTTCTTTTACTATAAAGTAATTTTTTTTAAATTAATTTTTGTATTACATTAGACAAAGCTTCTATGCTTCTAGGGGAAAAAACTGTTTCGCTCGCAATGAAACTGTCTTTAATAATATTTTTAAATTGAGATTTTTCCGGACAATTTTTCTTTTAATTTTAAATAGATCTCACAGATGGCAGTAGACATTTGTATTATTTGTAAGCATAGCAATTGTTTCAAAGATTTTCATGTATCCAAAAAGTAATCGGTTTTGCCATAACAGCATTAGATTTCAGTGTTAAGAGTTATAATTAAATGGTGCAAATATTTTGTGTGTAACTTAATAAGAAAAAGCTAACGTTTATTAAGTAATTTTTTTATATCAGGCGAATTTACATATCTAGTAATTGTGTGATTTAATGGTATAATTCTAATGATGTTGTTTAACCAGTTTATACTGAGTGGGCCTATTTTAGTGTAATTGAAGTCGAAAAATTTTATTTTTATTGTTTTACTTGTATAACCAAGAATTTTGATTAAATTTAAATAAATGTATTCTTTTTGTATTTCTTACCTTGGGGTTCATTTGTGTGATCTTCACTGTCTCTACATTTTTCCAGCTTGTGAGTTTAGATGTTGAAATTTCCCAGAGGTTGTGGCGAATTAAAATTACTTCCTTTATTTTTTATCTACTTCTTTATTTAATAAATATTCTAAAACCACTATACGATCAATATTCAAATTCTAAGTTTAGATTAATGAGGAATAAAAATTGAGTGTAGTAAAATTATAACCACAGCACAAATGCAAATAAGTTGTTAAACAGCACATGAAGAAACAGATGGAATTTTTTTTTAACTGACCGATTCTTTACATTAAAAAAAAATTAAGGCTAATAATTGCAAATGTATGCACTTGCTATAATCTGAAAGAATTTTTGTGAGCAATGGGCAGAATTCCGAATTATCTCATATTTTGTATCTTTTCCATATCTCGTCTGAACAACTTAACAAGTATATTGCATTTTTGATCTGAATTGCTTTTTAAGGTAGACTTACGTCCCTCCATAGTGGTGAAATGGTGTGTCGGGAAAGGAAAAAATTATGACGCTTTTCGAGCTCAAGTTAAACGCTTATAGATCCGCAACCAAATAAAATAAAGAGTTGGTTTTAGTTTCGTTTAACAGTGAAAGGTGGACATTGAAGATTTCAAAAAGAATTTTAGAATTTGGAATTACGGTTTAGTCACAGTCGAGCTGCAAAGTTGGTGAAAATCACGAAAGATTTTGATGATGTCACAGCGACCGATGCGCGCGTAGGCAGACTAAGACAATTCATTCATCGATTGCGCGAAATATTACCCAATAATTGTTGAATTACGTCGAATTTGGTGCTAAGGATAAACGCTTATAGATCCGCAACGAAATAAGATAGAGAGGTAGTTTTAGTTTCATTTAACAGAAAAAGGAACACATGGAAGATTGCAGAAAGAATTTTAGAGTTCGAAATTACGGTTTAGTCACAGTCGAATTGCAAAGTTGGTGAAAGTCACGAAGAATTTTACATATATAAAGTCACATAGTCACACTAGACTAATAGCCACAATGGACTGTAGAGTTAATAGCCACATAGATATACTTTAGTCACAGAAAGTCACAGTTGAGTAAAGAAGACGCCCCTCAATCCCAGTGGCCGTTCCACAGAGACAGCCTCCCGTCAATTTTTAAAAATTTTTTTTCGACTTTGTGTAAACTAACCTAAAAAGAAGTTTAATCAACTCAAGCTTATACACGTTTAGTTCATTCAACCTATATATGCTGAAGTATTCTCACCTGTTCCTGACAGCAGGGAACTTGAAATCTATACTCACAGTAGTTTCCGTAACGATGTTGGTGGGATATTTGTATTATATGTTGAAGAATCCCACAGACTGGATTATCAGAAAAACTAGGCAGATAAAGGAAACAAAATTCTTGAATTTTTTCCACACAATGCTCTTCTCTATATACATCGACTAATGATTTTCTCCTGCGCTAATTCTTCTTTAGCAATGGAAGCTTTTCTCGAATCAGTGACTGTTTCTTCAATGGTTAAAATTACGCTGCTACCAGCATACCAGGAAAAATAATTGAAAGTTATATACATACATATATAAATTTCCTCAATTTTTGGCAGTTAATTAAAAAAAATCTTTTTATTGATATTTGAAATTTTGTTATGCAACGTTTTTTTCTTAAATAATTTTTAGTTATTTCCTTTTTTTAATAACACATAATTTTCGTTGCCAAGAAAACTGAAATGAAAAAAGAATAAAAATTTAAGATAAATAATTTGTTCTTTTAAGACGCTTGTTTATTTTGAATACTGATTGCGGGATTTCTTTTAATATTTTACAGTAGAACCTCGATTATCCGACGTAATTGCGACCGAACCTACATCGGATAATCGAAATATCCGGATAATAGAGAATTTTTCGATAATCATAGTTATCGAACTCCTATTATGACTATTTAAACTGCTACATAAATATCTAAACTCAAATTATACATGAAAATTTATTTCGAAACAAACAACTTACAATGATGTAAACGGAAGCTTCATCTGGCGTTTGTGAAAAGATAACAAACGAGGTTTTGTTCCTTGCGCTTGCTAACAATCAGAGGGTGCAATAGCATTCGATTGTTGTGGCACTTGGCAATACGGCATTCCAAATTTCGAAATGGGGAATGTTTTTCTTTAGAACAGGGACGTGTGCACAGGGGACGATGGGGGAGCTAATTTCAAACAAATTCTAAGAAAGGGAAACCAAAATATTTATCTGTACTTGTTGTTCGGAAAGAACGCTTGAACAAAGAATGTGAAAGTGAAAAAAAAGATTAACAAATAGATTTTTGTTAAGAGAAAGTGTCATTTAAAGGGTTTCGGATAATAGACGCTGAAAAAAAAGTCAGGAAACCGACGTCGGTTAATGGAGAGTTCCGGTTAAACGAGGGTCGGATAATCGAGGTTCTACTGTTTTTTTATTCCATTAGTTCGTATAATTATATTGTTATGACACTTGGATGTGTGCTAATCTGGACATCCGTGAACACTCCGCTCCAGAATTGCCAGAACGGTCTTCACCGCAAAACTCCGATGGGGATTTGGCGTGGTGTGCCCGAAATTTTGGTCATCCAACTTGTCTTGAAATCCAAGTGCTCCATTTGAACTGATAGGACATAAATGCTGAAATGCGACCGGCGTAGATACGTGGCGGAGGTGGGATGAGGCTCTATTGCGGAAGAGAAAACCACAAGCATGCAGATGGTTCCAATTTGAGAGCAGGGGGAATAGGCTCAGTAGAAACCAAATGATCGCTAAACACGGCTAGTGAAGAATAAGAAAGTGATCTTATGGTGAAGCGTAAAACAGCGTACAATTAGATGTTAGTCACATGTTCAGTCATGTTTTTTCATGCGGCGTCAAGTAACTGGACTCCGTCAGGGAGGTTCATGTATACATGAACCTCCCTGACGGAGGCCGTGGATACATGGACCCAGGTTCATGACGAGTACAGGTATAAGACTTTTAAAATCGCGCGCCTTAAATATTTGTCAAGATTTTATGTTTAAAGAACCTTTGTTCAGAGAACCATGAATATCGAATAATGTAAAAGATAATAATTTAAATTAGAGACAACAAATATTCCCAGCGAGCTATTTGATTGCCAAAAGAAGTTAGTAAAACATAAATGCCAACATTTTGAAAATGAATAAATGACAATAAAAATATATTATGTTAATTAAATTTTAACGATAGAAACTAATTTATTAAATATAGTGTAATAAAATCATAAGAGATGATAAAGCAAATCTAATTCTTGTATCATCTAGCATCATCTAATACGCTTGCATAGTAAAGCTAACTTACATATTATAATTATCTAGATTCAAATTTTATTTATTTACTTGAAATGGATAGATATTTGACCAAAAAACCTTGTTGTACAGTACAGTTAACAAAAGAGTAAATAGCGGCTGAAAATGTTTAAAAAAATAGTGGAAAGAAACTTGGACTTTTTGTGTTTTGTTCCTGACGAACAACAAGTATGAGGGCAATCATTTGGGTGCAGGAATTTTTGGTAATTTCTTTGAATCGAGAACTAAATTTTGTGATTTATATATGGATGGAAGTTGGTTGGTCCTCATCTCGAGAGCTGCATGAGATGAAGCTAAACTGATGAATCATCTTCTGAGATGAGTATCAACCCAGATAGCACGTAAGTTTGCAGCAAGTTTGATTTTGACTTGTCATGGCAAAATTTGACGCGTCAAACTTGAATCGAACTTGTAGCAAGTTCGATGTGGCAAATAGCGCCACCTCCTTTGCAAAACAAACTTGCTGCAATTTTGCAAAACAAGCTTCCTGCAAAGATAGCACAATAAAGAGATAATTATCTTTGTCTCTGTTTTAAAAAACATCCGATTTTTAATAGCATCTCCTAGACCGTAATTCTTTTTTATTAATTCAATAAATCAATGATAATTTGTGAAAAAAATAACTTTTTTATAAAAAAAATTTGAAACATTTTCCATCTTTATACTAAATATATCACTCTCACTTTAAAGAAAACTATATCGCCTTTTTCTTAATGTTGAAATTTTAACGTTTATAAACAAAATTAAATCTAAAAAACAGTCAGTGTTTGTTGAACAATAATAACTAGACATTTTGTCCCATTTTAAAGTAATTACTTTTGATCTCTAATTTCATAATTTATTCTGCTAGCAGAACGTAGTTATTAGCGAAAATCGCTCTCTCTTTGACTTCAAATCATATTCTCAACTCAAAAAATTAATGAAATCCAGAAAATAGTTAAAAATAAATCGTATACGAATCGAATCGAACGATGTGTTAGCGAAATCTATCTTCTCCTCTCAGAGTTCAACTGGCTCAATAGTTAGCGTTTCCGCTTCGGAACCGGGAGGTCGCGAGTTCTATCTCGGATTGTGTTTCGTACTCAGTTTTTGCTATAATTTGCAATAAGTTTGCACTGCAAGCTTGTGGCAAGCTTGCTGCAAGTTCGTTTCATGGTGACTTCGAAGCTTTCATTAACTTGCTGCAAGCTTGCTACAAGCTTGCACTCTTGTCATGACAAATTTGTGGCAAACTTGCACTCTTGCCATGACAAATTTGTGGCAAGCTTGCTGCAAACTAAAATTGCTATCTGGGAAAGTTCCCGTTGAAAAATTTATGTATTTTTTTCTCTCGTATATTTTCTTAACCCTCTCATACCGAGCGAGGACGTCCGGGGTTGTCTAGAAATTTTTCCTTAACGGCGGCAAAGGCCAGTCTGTGGCGGTTGGCTTCTTTTGAGGGAAGGTGAATTTCTGAGATCGCTTAGGAGATAAGCGCGGTAGGAGGTTCAATTATCCTTGCCCACCACAGCCCATTTCCTTGCGCCTTAAGGGAAGTTTACAGCAGGGAGTGGGGTGGTGTTGTAAATGACCACCCAGGTTGGAAGAGTCGAATTCATTTCTTAGCCTTCTAAAATAGCCCGATTTTAAAGGAGCTAGAACAAAAAAGTCGCCTTGGGAATAAAGAGTTAAGTCTCTGACTACTAAGAGTTCTCAAAATCCGAGTACAGTTGCATACGGAGGTTTGTTTACTAATTGATCAGTGGAATGGATTCGTCAACAACGTTCCACCTTCTCTCCTCACTACGAGCGGTGGGAGTTATGAATGGCAGGCCTTTCATCTCTTATCTCTCCCCTAAAGGTCCCTTTAATGAGCACTCGCCCGACTGTCTTCTCCCCCTTTCGGAATAGTAGCCGGCCGAAATCCGCTCCACTAGTACAGAAGTTGCGTGACCGGTTACGGCCGGCTTAGGAGTCAGAGTGTTAAAGAGGTTAAACGGAAAATGAATATATACTTCATAAATATAAATTTTTATATCCAAAATTGCCAAATTCTCATACTATATGAAACAGAAATTATTTGCGTTTAATACTGTTATTAGGTTCCAACAAAAATGTCCTTTCCTGCATATCTGTGTTATACGAGGCAGAAATGGTTCAAAAATGGAGAGAAATCTAAAATTATAAAATCTATATTTTTTTATTTAAAAGAAATACATCCTTCAACTAATTTTTACTAAAAGTCAAACATTTTAATATACGTAATTAGTGTTTTCTTAAACTTTTAATAATTCAGACCTAATATCTCCAAATAATATGATAAGAAGTAAACATTTTTGAAATATATGTACATAACTTTCATGAAAAAAATAGGATTCAAATTAAAGATAAGGTTCTCAAATTCTATGCCAGATTACCGGTTGAATAAAATGTTTTTACTACGTTAAATCGTATGTAACACTCCTATTTATGACTTTAAAAAAATTCTGTACATTCCCAGATTAAAATAAATTTCCTAAAAGTTGTTATAGGAGAATAATTTAACTCGAGAGAAGCTAAATTATGAAATTTTAAGCTTTAACTAGTTTTTGGAAAAAATCTATCATTTTATTCACATTAAACTTGATAAATGTGGAAGAAAATATTAAAGTATGGATATAAGAACGGAAAAAAATCGAAATCATTGCTCAAAACATTTCTATTTTTTATAATTGCTAAATAATTAATACTATATATTTTTAAAAATCTTATTAAAAAATGACGGAAGCATTGGCTGAATATCCCCTTTAGGTATGAGAATGATAAAATAACAGCTGTTTAAATATTTCGGCTTAATATGTCACAAATAAAAGGAAGAAATGTTTTTAAAAGATCTACATTAACAATAAGTAACTTACTTCAACTTCATTTTAACGGCTGTCCATCATGCTAGCTATAATTTGTTACTATTTCGACTAAACTGTATGAGAAAAAATCTTTTAAATTGGTTTTTATATGTTTTGGACATCAATTGATTCAATAAATAAAACATCTCCGTATTATGAAAATTAATTTTGGGGGAGTTTAATAATCAGCACTTTGCAAACACGCATTCAACAATTATAATTGTGCCTCAATGAATGAAAAAGTAGCGGCCATGAACTAGTTCCGTTGCGTGCTCAAAGTATCGGTGATAAATTTTTCATTTAGAGAGTTATTTTCGTAACTAAATTACTCTTAATTTCACTAAAATGCTTTTTAGGTGTATCTAATTTATATATTTAAAAATGCTGGTCGAATTTATGTTATGACCTGCTTCCAGTTCGATATGCGTAAGTTATACTTTTATTCATCACTTGCTGTCAGCTGAATTTTTCTTTTTAATTTGAATATTACACACACATGGTGGCAGCCAGGAAGAAGAAGATCTAGACTGATCCATCGAAGGTGCTATTTGTTGCATTTTGACAGTGAGGGAGAGCCATGTTTGTTTGTTTTCTGGTACAAGAGCCATTTCTGGCTAAACAGCGCCATAAAAATGGTAAGGCGAGCCATGAATTCGATGGAAAAGAATATGGAGGCCTTTCTAGGAGGGTGCCATTTTTTTCTCTTGTTCGAATCAGATCGGCGATAATTTTAACC
>BGPR01001928.1:68855-86061 GCA_013235015.1 Araneus ventricosus | reverse complement strand
TACATTAGTATTGCATATGAAATCAAAAATATTATTTTTGTTTGATTCGTATCGTGAGAATGAACAAACTATTTGTACACTAAAGGAATAAAGAAATATAATTCAGTAGTTGTTAATTTTAACAGTTTCTTCTACAGTTTTTACAAATCAAAGCATAATAATTGACAATAATAGTATTTGAATTAATAAATACAAACATTTGCATAACTTGAAGTCATATCGGAATCAACAAGTGAACCGTAATTTAAAGAAATGGATGTTTCAAAATATCTCTTTATTGCTGGCTATATTTTATTTCAAATTTTTATAGCTTTAACAAAATTTCAGAATGTTGAGATCTACTTTATTTATAAAAAAATGATTTTTTTTTGAAAAATCGGGTAATAATCTTAATTTTATCTTAAAACATGGCGAAATCGGACTGCATGTTACTTTTGAAGAAAAAGTTGTATAAACTAAATTCATGCCTATTAATAATTCATCATTTTAGCTTTTGGTGTATGGCATACCCTTTCCAAACTTTCAAGGAAAACCAGACGTCTGGTTTCCTTGAAAATTTATGTTCAAATCCAAAATCCGTAGCGACATATCTTCGGAAAGAAATGAATATCTTCTCAAATATTTTCCATCAAACAATAATTTCAGGACAGTTTCCGTGAAAGATTTCCTGAAGTAACTGTAATAGATGGGGGTCACTTGTCAAAAGAATAAAAATAGTCATATTGTGGGAAGAAAATGGCATTAAAATTATATAAATAATTAAACATTAAAATTATATAAGCAACTAATTATTAAAAGTATACAAATGATTCAACATATATTGAGATGAGAAATGAATTTAGTTTGAATGATATATCAAAAGAAACAGGAATCATAGAAGTCTGTTTCTATGCAAAGATATTTCTCTTTAAAGTAATTACATGACATGTAGGGTAAATATTAAGATATGTTGTTCAATTTAAACAAAATTTATAGATCCCAGTTCTTCTAATGGCATTCAATCAAACAACTTCAAATACCAAGTGAAAATCGTATAATTTGAATTGTAATGTAAACTACATATGGTAGTTGCATGATTCCGTCATTAACATCCGAATTTTTTAAAAAATGTCTTAAACTTAAGAACGCGCGGACGAAACAAAGGCTGCTAATTATGCTTTCTATTTTAAAAAACTACTTCTAACATAAAAAGGTATAAGGTATTATGCTAAGTATAAGGTATTAGAAGTGTATTTATCAATTATGACACAGTGTATTCGTAAATATTCAGAACAAATTAAATTAGTTTTATTATAAATGGTTGTCAATTTTATTTTTTTGGTTTAGTCATTTATTTCAAAATTTTTTAAATAATACAGAAATTAATGTATGAAATATCGTTCAAAATATTGCAACTATGACAAATCTTTTATATAATATTCCAGGGAAATAATGTTCATTAAATTGAATTCAATAATAATAATAAGAATAGATATTAATAAACAAATAATAAAATTGCAATTAATGTTTTGTTTCTTTGTTCATATTTTCAAAAATGAATCTGTACTAATAATAAAGGAGAATGTGTGTGTGTGTTGGCGCTCTACTGGTCAGACAGCTGGATTTAAAGCTACGACATTTGGCACAAACATACTTTAGAGGGTGGGAATGTGCACCTCGGAATTTTAAATAGAATTTGAATTAATTAAAAATTAAGCGAAATTCTGGAGTTTTTCTTTAAATAACTTCCGACAATATTACAGAACAAAGTCTCGAGTTTTCCCGAATTTTAATAATTTTTTAAAAATATTTTTTCATAATTTACAACAATACTTTTCATTGTTACAACGCAACTCAAATCGTTTTCGTTGTTTAAACAAATATTTAATTGCATATTTCTCTTTCATTGTTGTAATCTGAGATAAAATCCTACTAAACTTTTTGCTTTCATCTTCTATTTCATCAAACATTTTGTGAGATCTGTAAACAAAGCTCTCCGAAATATTGCTTTGCTTCATTAAAAAAAATATCCATTAAGCTGAATGGTTATGGTTGATATGTTTTTATTCTTTTATCAGCATGTTTTTATCCAGCTAATATGCCGATTGCATTAAAACGTGCTGCGTCATTGTATTGTTGAAATCAAATGCATATCTGACTAGAAGCTGAGAGAAAGTGAAGATAGTATCGACAACATGGAAATAGAGGTTACATGACATGGCCAGTTATTTGACTCCATTAGTAACATTTATGTAGACAATGAGCAGAAGAGGTCCAATGTCATTAACAGAACATTGGTAAAATATATACCACAAAGTGAAGTTTGGAATTACGTTGTTAAGATAACCATGAATATAAAATGATTCAAGATTTAATTGAAATCATATTTCCAGAGAATAAGCTGGTAGCCGAAGGCGGCTAGTAAATAAATAAAACACTGCCAATCTTAAAAGTGAATAAGTTCTGAAAATAATCATAATAATTTAAGAGTAATAGTACAAGTGTATACTGTAGTTTTTTATTATTTTTCAACAGTATGTTGTGTTGGTTCTTTTCCTATTGTTTAGCATGACTGTATACTGTTGCTTTCTCTATTATTTATCACAACAATATGCTGTTTCTTTTCTATTGTTTATGCCGTTTTTTTTTACTTTCTCGTTTGCGCAGTAAACGAAGAAAAAGTTTTGTAGTCGTCAAAAAATTCAACATCGATATTTTGATGATTTTCCAAGACCTCTCTGAGTCCGAAAAGTACATTTTTGAAATTATATCTGTGTCTCCTTGAAAACTGTAACCCAGAATTGGTTTGAGCTTAAAAGATAAAATTTGGTATGTGGTCTTTGCACCAAATTTGTAGATAGTTTTTTATTGTTGTTTTTCAAGTTTTGGACGAAATGAGTCTACGGAGAAAAAACATTTCACCGTTTTTCGAAAGCCTTATTTTAGGTTAAACTTTTAATCCCAGGTTTATAAATTTTTATTATTTGTTATTGGACTTAAACATTTATTTTCTGTTATTGAGCAGATTATTTACATTTCTTAAGTAACACTTTTCATTCAGAAGCCTACATTTCCTCTCTACATTATTATTTCTCAATATTTTTGTTTTAAATGCCTACAGTTTCGTCTCAGTTTTAAGCCTCTACCTTTTTGATGGAAATTCGCTTGGCTTTCCTAAGAAATTTGTGATTTCAAGTAAGTAATATCAAAATACGTTTCGCTAACTTTATCATTAAATTAAGGCATTTTACTTTTGTACCATCTGCATGCATCTTTTCTTCCTTATGTTACTATTTTTTATTAATTTTATGTATTTTTATTCAGATTTAAATTCCCTTTTTACAGTGGGCATACCATAAATTGAGAATGAATTCTCAGATTGAATGCGTGAATAACAATTATATTAAATATACCGATCCAAAACATTAACCTCTTAACTGTTTTACTTTCCTGATTATCTTATTGAATGAATTATGAAAATGAAAATGTGTTTTAAATATTATTTTTCTAAGACTTCATATAACGTTTATGTTTTTCAGTTAATATTTCTATGGAATTAAAATGACAACTGACAACTTTAGTTTATTTTCAGTTTGAAAAAGATTATATTAAATGATTGAAAGATTATTAAGTAGGTTAAAAGCAAGAATGAATCATTTATGTTGAAAAATTAGTACGAAACAAATAATTCCGATATTAGAATTATTAGGAATGTTAAACCTTAAGGAGACTTGGACCTTAAGAATTTCGGAAAATCCATAAAAATATCGATTTTCCAATTTTGAGTGCAAAATGATCCTTGAACCTTTGGCTTTAGCCACATAATTTTTTCCATGAAAGCAAAGCAAGATAGTTGTTTCAAACAGTAACGATCAATCTCTTTTTATTCTAATTACTTGAAATACTTTCTGTTCACTCAAAAATGCATGCTTAATAGAATTAGGGATGGTTTCGTAAAAGGTTTGATAAGAAATTGCTTTAAAAATGTACAAAATGAAACATTCTGATATATTTCAAAGATTTTCACAAAATTTTCAACAATTTTCCCCCCAGAAACTAATGTAGATATCAAAAATTCAACCCAATTTCTGTTAAGTACATTGAGAGGTCCCTTTCAGAAAGATTTGGGGAAAAAATATTAAAAATTGTATGAGAAGAAGCATTTTTTTAAATGGCTTAATTTTTTAAAAAAAATTTAAATTTTTAAATTTGTAACTTTTGAAAATGAAAAATATTTTACAAATTTAAGTTTTTGCTCAGTTTACATCTATCCACGCCAAAATTAAATAAGTTTGATGAAAATTGCAGGAAAAAAATTTGGCTGCAGAAGTAACTGACTCTGGATTCAATTTCAAAATTAATTTGATATTAATTAGCTTTCACTTAAGCAATGACATCCACAGTTTATTCCTCTGTTGCTCATCACCATATTTAATAGTACTTTCTCAAAATAAACATTCTCATTTCTTCCACAAGTTCCCCTCGTATGTTAGATTTTACTGAAGTAATGACATCAAGAAGTTTCGCACTATATTTAATAGTATTTTCTCTCATTTCATTTTATTTCTCATTTCTCACATAATAATGAGGAGGAATTTCATTGGCTGACGGAGAGCGGCAAAAAATCGGAATATAATTACTTTCCTTCTCTAAAACTCTCCTTTGTATTTCTTCTTCTCCAGTAAGTGTTCATGACATCTGTGACTCAAGAAACAAGGTCAAATGAGGGGATACGCCAGAGGTCAAGCCTCATTGCTTCCTCTGCTTGAAGAAAATTTCTGATCATCAGTCTGCTTTGACCACCTGATGTATTTCTAGACTCCCCAGAAAAAAAAGTAAACATTTCCGGGAATTTTGCTTCACTCTCATAAGGATATTAAGCAAGAGGACTGATAAAATGTCTTTTAAGAGAGTGTGCTTGATATAATAAATACTAAATATGTGTAAAAAATAAATATATGGATAAAACTCATTTGTTTATCAGAAAGGTTTTCGGGTTATAATTCAGATATAAGCATTAAAAATCAACAATTGAAAGGAGATCCTTATGTTTTATTTTATTCAAGATATTATATATATTCATGTGATATTTTTCGAAGGAATTTTGTTGAAAATACACTGACTTTATAAAGTTTAAGAAGCTGATATACCCGGCGTTGCTCGAGATGAAAATATATTCAAATCCACAAACTTGTAAAAATTTAAACTTGACCAAACAGTGTTTCGCAGCAGCATCTTTCGTTCATTTTCAATTGACCTCTTCCGTTTCGTCTGACCCTTCGGCATCACTTCCTTTTGTCTCCACACTTTGAACCACTTGACATTAGTCAAACAATCCTCTGAACTCCACATTTCCTTCTCCATCATTACTACGACTACAACAGAAGCTCTTTAATATCATGGTTTATATTACCATCATCCGAAGTATCATTCTTTCCTTTTTGGTTCTATGTGCCTGATCTTAAAAACACCCGATAGCGTTCCTTCTTTTTCTCTTTAGATCCTCTCCCATTGGAACAGGACTCAATAACCTTGAATGTATTTACACTCTCATTAGGATCATTTAAAGTTTGTCAAAATTAAATGAAGCATCGCATAGGCTAGTAAATAACTACCGTCATTGGATTTCTGTGCAAACATACTTATAGATGCACATGCTACGAAATAAAAGTGGAAATATAAATTCTGACTTTCTGTTAATATTCAAAGAAAGCAATATTTTTATAACTTTAACAGTGGCAAAATACAGGAATGAAGGATGTTATAAAACCAAAATTCGGTTTGAATTTGTTTACAATAATAAAAAGGTTTGTTACAAATTGTATTTGAAATGAAATTCGAAAAGTTTATTAAAATTAGGGGAGAACGTACGCCTTTTAAATTCAGATCAGTTAAAAGAAAATTTTCTGCTCGTTAAGTTGGTATATAAATCACCTTCGTGCATTATATATTTCAGAAGTTACTGGCGAAAAACTCAGAAAAAATGCCGAAAATTGGCTTAATTTTTGTTGTTTAATTAAATATTTTTGAGAAGTAATAATTTTTGGAAGTTGAAAAATGCGCAGTTGATGTAGAAATGAACCCCAGAATGGCCTGCGCAAATCTCATGTCGATGCTCTTCCCAGTTTCGAAAGTATTCTTGTGACAGATATACCGGTAAAACATTCTTTTTTTCCTCTCTAATTCGTCCCCTTGGATACGAACGGGACAAAGTAACTTTGAAAGGCTTAACATTATCGGAAGTAAAAATGTCCAAAGAAAATAATATTTTTATATTAATTTTAGCAGTGCCAAAAGCACGTGTATAAAGCATGTCATGAAAAAAAATTTGGTTTGAATATAATTTTATAACAATAGAAAACATTGTTGCAAGTTGTGTTTAAAATAAATTTTGAAGTGTTAATCATAATTGAAGAAAAGGTTGTACCGCAATGGAATTAGTATCATTAAAAAGATAATTTTTTGCTTTTTAAGATGGCTCTAAAATAATTGTTGTGCAATAAATATTTCAGAAGTTATTGGCACACAACGTCTGAACATTAGGCTTAACAGCACCTAATTTTCGTTATTGAATTAAATGTCTTAAGACCTAATTAATTTTGAAAGTTGAAAATAGAACTGTTGACCTATAAATGTAGTCCAGAATGTCGTATGCAAATTCTCTACCGTTCACCGTTTAGGAGGAGTTCTTGTGACCGACAGACAGAGCAACAAACACATGTATTTTCTGTCTTATATTATAGATTCTTTCTCAAAAATTTGCATGCTTTTAAAAACTAAGCAAGTCATAAATTTCTATATTTGAGTATTTTTGATTTTTATATGTTAGAGATAATACAAAGGCAGCGGTATGAGCATTTTTGAAAATATAGCTTTAAATTATTACGCAGCTGATTACAGCATAAAATACCATTTCTAATTGTTGCCTGACAAGTTATTTCTGTCACGAGTTTTGAAAGTTGTTTTCAGTGCTGTTAGAAGCATGAAATTGTAACTTTAGATTGAAAATATATCATTATATTTTAAAATTACTATATTATTGTTAACTAAAGTTTAAAACAATCTCCTCAGACCGGCCTCCGTCGCTGTTAAGAGACAATTTTTACACCTCCCGGGACCGCCTCGTTCGGTGTGAGAGTTAAGACGTTTTACTTTTGTATCAACTGCAAGCATTTTTTCCTACTTATATCTTTTTTTCATTAATTTTAAGTATCTTTTCTAATATACACTGAAGAGCCAAAAAATCTGGTACATATGCATATGCAAATAACGGAGAAATGCAACCAATAATCGCAACCCGATGCCGTCGGCAACGCCTATATAAGACAACAGACGTCTGACAAATGTATTAGATCGGTTTCTGTTGCTGCAATGGCAGGTTATCAAGATTTAAGTGACTTTGAACATGGCGTTATAGACGGCGCACGAGGTATGGGACATAGCATCTCCGAAGTAGCGATGAAATTTGGATTTTCGCTTACGACCATTTCACGAGTGTACCATGAATATCATGTATCCGGTAAAATATCAAATTTCCGCCATCGGTGCGGCCGGAAAAAAGACCTTTAAAAAACTGGATCATTGACGTGAGACGCGAATCCTTAAACGAGACAGACATACAATATTTCCTCAAATTGCCGCGTATTTCAATGATGGGGCATCTACAAGTGTCAGCGTGCGAACTGTTCAACGGACCGTCATTAATATGGGCTCTCAGAGCCGAAGGCCCACCCGTGTACCGTTGTTGACTGCACTGCACAAAGCTTTACTCCTCTCCTGGACCCAACAACACTACCATTGGACTGTTGATGACTGGAACCACGTTACCTGGTTTGACGAGTCTCGTTTCCAATTGTATAGGACGGATGCACGTGTACGAGTATGGAGACAATATCATTAATCCATAGACCATGTTTGTCAACAGAGGATTATTCAATCTGGTGGAACCTCTGTGATGGTATGGGACGTGTGCAGTTGGCGTGATATGGGACTCTTGATACGTGTAGAGACGACTCTGACAGGTGACAGGTACTTAAGCATCCTGTCCGATCACCTACACTCATTCGTGCCCATTGTGCATTCCGACGGATTGGGACAATTCCAGCAGGACAATGCGACACCCCACACGTCGAGATTTGCTACCAAGTGGCTCCAGGAATACTCTTCTGACTTTACACACTTCCATTGGCCACCTAAATCCCCACACATGAACATTATTGAAGATATCCGGGATGCCTTGCTACATGCTGTTGAGAAGATATCTCCACCACCCCGCACTCCTATGGATTTGTAGACTGCCCTGAAGGATTCATGGTGTGAATTTCCTCCAGGATACCTTCAGACACCAGTCGAGTCCATGCCACGTCGTTCTGCGTGCTCGTGGGGGCTCGACACGATATTAAGAAGGTGTACCAGTTTTTTTGGCTCTTCAGTGTATAAATTCCTCTTTTACTGGATGAATACCATAAGTTGAGAATGGATTCTCAGATTGAATGCGTGATTAAAAATTATATTTCATTTTATACCGATCCAAAACATTAGCCTCTTAAGTGTTTTACTTTCCTGACTGTCTTATTTCATGCCCCTTTTGTTATGAGAATTTGTTGTAATTATGATTAATCTAAGGCTTCATGCAGATGTGGTATGTTTATGTCTTTCACATAATTTTAGTATGGAATTAAAATGGCAATTAACAACTTAATTTAGTTTATTTTCAATTTAAAAAAGATTATATTTTAACTTAGGTTGGAAGCAAGAATAAATGATTTAAGCGGAAAAATTAGTACAGAACGATATATTCAGATAATAGAATTATTAACAATCTTGAATCATCTTTAAAATTAAATTTCATATTTAAATCTAAAAGAAAGAGTTATTATTAAGTATCTCAAGAAGGTTTCGACTCTGGATTCAATTTCAAGGTTCATTTGATATCATTAACCTTTTTCTGAAGCAATGGAATCGACAGTTGATTACTCTGTTGTCCATCATCATAATTTTTTTTGCAATCTCTTGAGAAAAAATTCCTTGTGCACCAACGAGTACAACACAAGGCTTACAGAAGTAAGTAAAATACTCAAAAAAGGGTTGCAGGAAGCTTCAAATTAAAAGATACAAATGGAAACTCCAAACAGAAAAGGAGAAGAGAAAAAAATAAACAAATATATATATACAATCCGTATGAACACATGAATGGTATTAAGCAATGAAGTGAATAAACAAGAGGAATAGATACCGAAACATATTAAAATTTGTAAAAAAGGCATATATGTAAAATAACTGGTCACATATACACAAAAATATGCATAATAACGAGAAATGGAGTAAAAGCTGTACAAGGTGGGGAAAAATGATAAAAGAATAAAGCATTCAAAAATCATATAAAAGCACCAAATACACAAAATGTCACACAACAAATAAAACACGCATATTTCGCACAGGGACAAAATAAAAGGGTCCGATCTAATGGGTTCAGCATGTTTAAAGTACTTTCACAAAAATACAAACTCTAATTTCATTAAAATAATCAGAAGGAATTTCGTTGACGGGAGAACAGCGTTAAGAGATCGGAATGTAATTACTTTCCTTCTCTAAAACTCCCCTTCGTATTTTACCTTCTCCAGTAAGTGATCGTGACGTCTGTGACTCAGGAAACAAGGTCAAATGAGGGGATAAGCCAGAGATCAAGCCTCATTACTCCCTCTCCTTCAAGAAAATTTCTGATCATCAGAGTCTGTTCTGACCACCTGATGTATGTCTAGCCGCCACAGAAAAACTTACCAATTGCCGGGAATTCTTCTTCTCTCTCATAAGGATATTAAGCAAGGGGATTGATAAAATATCTTTTAAGAGATTGCATTTGATTTAAGGCGTCCAGGAATTTTCAGAATTATTTTTTTTAAGTTCTCAAATAATCAATTTGAAATTTTGCAGGCATTGATAGAAGCATTCTATAAGACAACACATAAAATTTTACTTCAATATATATATTTATTTATCAGTTAAGGGTATAAATGTAATTTCTAATAGCAATTAATGGGCTTCATGATAAATGTTCCAGGCGCTCCCATTTTTGTTACAATTTCCTGAAATTTTATATAAGTATGAAACCAAGTACGGAGAAGAAATTTTAGCATTCATAAAGAAGTTATTTTGTTATTAAACTGTAAATATTTTCTTTCATATCAAATATTGAGCATATTTTTTCCAAAATCAATAGTTTTGTTTTATTATACGTGTTCACATTGAAATTCATTTCTGAAACATAAAAATCAATCCCAATTTGTGTTTGAAAATGTTTAGAATAACTGATAAATAAAATTAGAGTGTGTTAAAAATTTAAATATGTTGGGGGACCAAAAATGTCACGGCATTAAATATATTGGAAGGGGTAGCTAGGATTAAATTAAAACATTGAAGCAAAGTAGAAGCCCAGAAAAATATTTTAAATTAATATATAAAATGAACATTTAATTAATTCTGGGTACTGAAATATTTAACACGATAATAAGAAATTCTAGCAATACTGATAATCACCTACCTTTGCTGACCTGAAAACCCTAGCTACTTAATTAAAAGTGAATTTGCATACAGTGGTAGCACATTGCACTATATTAATTGAAGAAGAACAAATTTATTAAAATTCAAATATTTTTTATTAACAATTCTATGAATACTAAACTGCCAACAATTTTAAGATATGAATATAAAATTTGCAAATTTTACTGCTGATGCACACAACATCAAATATATGAAAATTCACAACTATAAAACAGAAAGTATATAAAAAAAATAACATATCTTTTCTTTACCAAATTAGTAAATGCAAAAAAAAGAAAACACTCTCATAACGGCCATTTGAAATTCGAATATATGAAGTGATAGATTAGTAGTCTCACAATGAATAATTTTTTTTTTGCATTGAAAAATGAACCTTTCAATGATTTTGAACTTTCGCACACTATATTGTGTGCCACAAAACGGATTTAAATCAGCAGAAGCAAGGTATTTCTTGGTTATGCAACATCACTTGCGGCCAATATTAGCATGGGAAAATAAAGTTTTCCCCGATGGATTTTTTTGTTGACTTTGAAAAAACTTTCTGGCTCACATATTTTGTTACACAAGTGGCGTCTCTCATTCACAAACAACAGAATCGTTGCAGATGGTGACACTCGCACAAAGCATTCATTTTCATCATGATCACACTACTTTCAACTTTTTTGCAAGTCATCACTGCTGTTCGCAAAATGAAGAGCACAATATCGCCATTCCAAACGCAAGAAAAAAGCTTCAGTCCAGCATGACTTCGAATAGTTCAAGACAATAAAATGAAGATCAGTTCAAATATAAGTCGCCTGTTGACTTCTTATATAAATTCAACATTTTAGTTCTTTTATCGATATTTTAACCAACAGATTTAATCTACTGCTTGCATGCCTGAGAGGACGAGAACCGAAGGAATAAATCCCAACGGTCTCGGAGCCTCCAGGATGCGTGCTATCACTTCGGAATATTCAAACGAAAAGACAAAGGAATCTGCTTTCATAACGGAAAAAACAGCTTCAGTCAAGAACGTCAAAACCCAATAACATCTAAATTCATCCGCAACAAGATGGCGAGGAAATAGTCCCGTAGCAAAATTTGAATTTAAAAATTAATAAAGTTGAAACCTTAATGGAAACAACAACAAAAGTTAAGACAAAAAATAATTAAATCGAAAACAAAGTAAATAATTAAGTAAAATTTAGAAATTAAATGAAACGGCTAAAATTATCGTTTGAATTTCAAAATTTTCCAAAGTTGCCACAAGAAAAGAAAGAAACTTAAGTGGCGAAAAATTAAATTAATTAAAAATACTGACAAAACCGAAAAATGATGTTGATGCAATATTTGCAATCTAACAGAGTGATTTCGAATAATTTTGGAACGCCTGAAGCATTTATCATAGAGACCATTAATTTTTATTAAAAATTACATTTATACCCAAAACTCAGAAATAAATCAATAAATCACAGTGAAATTTTGCTTGTTGTCTTATATAGTGCTTTTATTAATGCCTGTAAACTTTCAAATTGATTAGTTGAAAATAAAAAAAAATGATTTTGATGGTCCATGGTCGCCTTAATAAAGAATAAATATTTGTAAAGGAAAATAAATACATGAATAAAATTCAGAAGTTGTTTATCAGAGAGGGTTTTGGTTTATAATTGTGAGACGTATTTAAAATCAAAAGCTGAACGGCGATCCTTTCTCTTTTTTTATGCTTCAAGAGATTATATGATGGCAGCTTTTTGATCACTTTGTAGAGCCTTGTGTAGCCTTAAATTATTACGCAACTTGATGAATAAAATAAGTTTTCTTGTTGTTGCCTGACAATTTGTCTTTGTTATGTGAACGAAAAGTTGTTTTCAGTGCTGTTGAAAGCATGAAATTGTAACTTTAGATTGAATATATGGCATTGTGTTTTTTAAATTACTATATACTATTTTTTAACTAAAGTTTCAAACACATGGAAAGCAAGAAAGTTTAATAAGGAGCTTTTAACAAGTTAAGTGCTGGCCACTAAATTTCGCAACTAGCAGTACTGGCGGTTTTGCTAATAAGATATTTTGAAATTTATTTTAAAAAACTTTTCTAAATTATCCCTTTCTCAAAATAATATTCTTAAAATTGTTTAATTTGTTATAATAAAGTTTTTAGTTTTTCTCAAAGGTGAGGTAAAAACATTAAACAGAGAGAAGTTAAGAATGCCGTTATCCATGTCCACGGTATTATCAGCAAATCACGCATAACAAATTTAAATGTTCTTTATTCGCCATATTAAGAAAATTATAAATCCGTGCTAAATTTAAAATTATAAAATGAAATCACTCACTTTTAATTGATTTATTTTATACTTTTATAATGATTTTATTAACGGTTAAGTCTAATTTCCTGTGGGAATAAAAAGCACTTCATCATCATCAGGATTTTTGCTTTATTTCATCTATTGCATCCTTCCAAAGTAAAAATAAATTGCGTTTCTTAAAATTATCTAACTGGTATGAGACAGTGGTAAAATTTTTTAAGCGAAAATGAATGCATAACAATTAAAACTAGAGCATCTTATCGTTATAATATAATTTTAGTTTTTTCCTAATTTAACGAATTAGTATTTTTAGAGCAAAATCTCTTTCTTACAGATATTATTTCTTGTATCCATTTTAAACAAGTAAAGTTCGAACTTGACAGCTGCCGAGCTGTTAACAGATCGATATATTTCAAACTACCTCATTTTAAAATAAAAAGTATTTTTCTTCGAAAACTCTCCGTAAACAACCACAATAATGCAGATCTTGCTTTTTTTCTCCTCGTGCACTTGTAAAGTAAGATTTGAAGAAAAGAAATGGGCGATAGAGCCACCAGGTGCTTCCTTCCATCTTAAGAAACCAACTTTAAAGGTTTCCGTCGATTCTAATTAAAATACAGGAGTTCTGTGAAGTATCTTCTTTTCTGGGAAACTTATTTAACTCAGCTCTTTAGAAAACTCCAGCTGGATCGGTGAATTTTTACCTGCTTATAGACGTTAGAAAGAATTACTTTGTCGATAATTAGACCGTTTATATGAGTTAAAATATAACAGTGTGGGAAATTTCCTATTATGTTAAGCTCGTAAACTCCTCGCATAACAAAAGCATTAATTATTCTCAAGATTAACTAACCATACGTGTGAAGTTATTGTTTGTTTGCAGTTGGTTTAGAAAGATAATACTTATTCATTCTAAGAAATGTTCTTACAAGTCTTGAACTCTTCAGTTAAGACATGAAGAATTGTTCTGATTTTTATAATGCCACATTTGCTTCGTTGTCTCATTGTTTAAGAGAAAGTGTGCTTTGAAAAGCGTGGTAAGTCATTAAAATAGTTCTCAAAATATTACGTAAGTATTTCACTTGTACTTTAACTAAAATACGAGATATAATTTATTACTTTTGAATTACATATATTTTTCCAAACTTAACACTCTTCCTTAATTAATTTCAAAACTTTTTAAAAAAATTTCAACACTTTTAATTAATTTCACGTTTTTCATTTATGTAAAGATTGAAATTCTAAACGATTTCTCACTTCCTAATATGCTAGATGTCTCACAGATTGTACACCTGCATATTCTCGATGAAAATATGCTAATTTTTATTGTAAGAAAATATTATTAGCTTACCACTTATTAAAACGAATTTTGACCAGTCGCAACACCAGGTAGAGAGTCTGAGAAACAATAGATCTTAACCCGGTAGGACGCGCTCTACAAAGAGTAATACGAAGACGCGCAAGGGGGTGTGAGACAAACAGTTGTAGTGATTTGGGAAAAAAAACAAGAATTTTGGTTTAGCTCTGGGGAGGCTGCAGCCCCAACCCCCCAGGATTTGCCAATTACAGCATTAAACACCGACCGCTACGGAGTATCTGACCAGGCAGTTGCTGCTACAGCATCGAGTGTGCTTGAAGGTATTGATTTAGAAAATAAACCAAAGTCGTTGATCGAAATAAAATTAGTAGGGAAGAGAGACACAATAGAAGTGATTTCCAAAACAATAGTCAACAGGATTCAGGTACGCTATAATAATTTTGACGTAAGAAAATATCTCACGTTTGTTATGGAAAGGATTGAACCAATACAATTTCGTCGAGCAATAAATGAGGAGCGTTATTCTGTCATCGACGAAACGGTTTGGTTTTTGTTGCCCATGTGTCCTCCTTGTCCGTAATGACAAGTACATTGCATCTAGTATTATATTTAACCTAAATGAATAAGGAATGTCACTAAAAGACTCGGAGGTTGTTGGCTGTGATTCTTCTAATGATAATACTGAGGGGAAAAGTGGTGTTATTCGCGTCAACTCGAAACCTATGTTGTACGACCACTGCGATGGGCTGTCCGTTTACTGCGTATTTCGTTGAACTGCCTTTCTGTCACAATTTTCAGCACTTGGATGGGGAAACATCAACTGGCCCAGAATCTTTTGTGGACTGATTGCAGAGAATAACTGAATGTGTGGAAAAGTGCCAATGATAAATTTTCAACCAATAGATTGTGAATCTCAAGAGGTGGACAAAAATATTTGAGCAAAGACCATAGATATCTTTTAGACATTAAAGGCAATCAAAAGGGGCAACTGTCCAAACGAGTAGTCATATCGTGACTCCGGACCAATCTGACATTCGTCATAATCATAAAATCTGCACCCACGCAAAAGCACAATCAAAATGGTCACCAATCTCAAACAAACATTAGGGCTGTCAGACTTAAACAAGTGCAGAGGAAGAATGGCAACAGAAGCTCATTCACTAAGTCATCTTTATTGAACAACACAAGTCATATACAATCTCAACAACAATAATGAAACGCGAGTTTACATACATGAGAAGGACGTAACATAGCGCCCTCTATCGGACAAAATATAAAATATTTAACAGTTGGGCGTTAAAATAAATCGCAGGTCTTATTTTTTTAAATTAATTCTAGTTTTCAACTTCGTTGTCTCCTTTGTATCTTAAAGTACCAATATTTCCTAACCAATGCTTCCCTGGAAGATAGATAAATCATTTCTCAATAACGGGAATCTTGTCAGTTTTCTTACACATACAGTAAAGGTGAATTGAACACTCGCAGAGGTTTGGGTCTTTTTTCAAGAGCAATACATATCCATTACGCACTTACAGACGCAGACATCAAAGAGTTTGTTTGCGTGGATTTTAGACTCATCAATGCTTTTTTTTAAGTCTGCTTTTCCTACTCTTAGATGTAAGATTTCCTACGATTACAACATTTATCATAGAAGGTATTTATGAATCCTAAAATAGTAAATTGTAGGGATTTGACGCCTTATCGAAAACATTTTTTACTTTTTGCACCCTTGACTTGTTAGCAACAGAAAAACTTACTTTTACGTCATTGACTAACTCAAACCTCTTTTCAAAGCAACATCGGAGCGCATTCTCGTATGTAGGGAATTTATTTTTAGCAAATCTCTCGGACAGCCAAATATAAGAAATATAGCCAAGTATATAACAAATATAGGACAAAAATAGGACTGACTGTAATTTTCTTGGTCGTTCACGAATACATTTCACAAGGAAACTGAATAGAATAGATTATTACCGAACACTGTTGAGAAACTAATCGCAAACATGTTACACAACATGCTACCCATTCGCTAACGTAGGAATCGGGACTAGAGTAAGCGTCATAAAAGGACCAGAGTCTCGCACGGTGTTGCCAGTTGGAGCAACGTGCACTGAATTCCAATGAAACACGCATGCTAATACTGTTCCATGGACACTATTTCTTTTAAAAAACATGTTGAAGTTGTTTGATTAACTCCGTGGTCTTATTGTTCATCCTTAAAAACTGATTAATATTTTTTTAAAAATAACGGAAATTGTAAAAATATTGCATTTTTTTTGTAATTTTTAAGGGATTTGAGTGATAGGCAGAAATTTTCTAAATAGAGAAATATTTTTTTCTCATTTAGCAGCACTCATTGTAATGCTTTGGGCTGTAGCATTTAAAAAATAAGGTGCAAAATTATTTTAAAAATTGCTGAAAACAGTAAAGTTCTCCATTTTTTCGAATATTTAGACGCTTTGGGCGATCGGAACAAATTATCATATTTGAATAATTCTTTTTTTTCTTATTTAATTATGCGCCAATAGCAACTTTTCCGCGCTATAGCGACTCGGAAAAATAAAAATTTGAATATTTTTGCTTCACCCTTCTTCGCAGCTGACATGCTGTTTGCCGACAAAAGATATGTAGAAAGAGTTAATTTTCCAAGAGAGGGGAATGTCATTCAATTTTGCAATGCCTGTAATCAAATTTACTCATTCGAAAGGCCATGTTTTATATCCACTGAAGCATGAATGCATGTAAAGATACTTTAAAACTGAAAATTGCTTCATCCCATCAACTCTCAACTGTGTATTGTCATCTCTTACAATATCTCGAATTGAAGGTTGTCATTGTTCAAGAAAACAACTTTAAAAAGAAGATACCGCTTTCTGAAGGTTTTTTTTTACATTACCTTCAAAATGAAATAAAAGATATATCTAGTTCGTTTTTCTGCAAAATATCATTTTTTCATTTTAAATTCTATTCATTTACAGGAAGTTTTTGCATAACTTCGCTAACTATGTACAGATGTTTGATTGTAGAATAATAATATCAATACAGATGTTTGATTGTAG
>BGPR01001928.1:925-68845 GCA_013235015.1 Araneus ventricosus | reverse complement strand
ATAATATCAATACAGATGTTTGATTGTAGAATAATAATATCAACACAGATGTTTTATTGTAGAATAATAATATCAATACAGATGTTTAAATGTAGATTATATTTATTTTTGTTTCAAATACTGGGGAAGTTCTTGTTTAATATTTTTTGCGGTAATTAGTTCTGGAAATAGAAAAAATTAAGAAATTTCAATTCCACGAAACAAGAGGAATTATTTATAGAAATTGCATTTTCTACACTTTCAGTTACTGCCATGGGGAACCATGTTACAGGAAATTTTAACTTTAATAAATCACAATTGTAATTTGTCTTCATTTCTTTATGGCATTTTTGTAAAAGAAAGCTCCAAAATCATTTAAATTCGCTTTCTTTATAACAAATTTCATTTCTAAGTGGTTTCAACTGAGGAAGAGCGTTTCGTAATTACATTTCCAATACATTTGTTTGGTCTGATAGCTGAAAAGTTATTTTATAATGACAATAAAACAGATTAGATAACGGTATAAATAAAACTTTTTCATTTTGTTAGAACTTTCCTAAAATTTTTGTATGTAAATCGTGGATTTAGAAACATTTGAAATAAAAATGAAGAAACGCTTTTTGTTTTTAGTTTCCAGTATTATAAATATCATGGACTTTTGAAATTGATTTTTCAGAAATTAACTATATATGGCACCACCCTCATATGGAACTTACATTTAATCCAATTAAAACATTATACTATGTTCCAAATATATTGAAATATAGTAGTGATACAAAACTGTGTGTCTCTTTCCTGCCTCGCTAGTCTTATAATTCGGAAGAGAGTTTTACAGGGGAAAGTATGTAATTGCAGGGAGCGGCCAGGCCTGGATCCCTGACCTTGGCGACCATTTTGGCGACAAATCAAAGATTCCCGAAAATGCAATCCTTTTCTCGACATCTCCATTGGGATAGGAGATATACAGAATGTACAGATAATTCTATGTGACTTCACGACCAGTCGAACTAAGGTAAACGGTAGCAACTGAAAGGAGGGATGACTTTCGAGTTTCGTCTACAGTGCGAACTAGAAAGCAGGTGAGCTTAGCGCTATCGAAAGTGCTGTTACTGTCATTATTAGTGAATTGTTGTCTGTTTGCGTTACTAATCTGTACAAGAGCTATTGTTCCTGTTATATGTATTATGTGTTTTTCCTCAATATTTGGGAATAAAACGTCACTCTTCATTATCCTTCTTGTTGGACTGTTTCCACGTACACCCACCGGACAATTTTTGGAAAAGTATTGTCGTCGAGAAGCACAAGTGTAGAAATTTATTAACACTTTCACATCAGAGGCAGAGTGGGTAATTGTTTACAAAATTCCAATTTTACAAAAATGAATCAAATAAATTTAATAAATGTGCATAAAAATGTAACACAATTTTACTAAACACATCAAACTACAATTATTGAAATTACAATAAATATAATAAAATAAATATAATAAATAAAATATAATAAAATAATATAATAAAACAATTTATCCGTATTTATTACAACGCGTTATACAGCGTTACAGCGCTTTGTATTATCTCGCTGGATGTAGTTTTACGATATCTATTTAAAAACTGGAAGACGATGAGATTCCATCAGAATTACATATTTTAAGTATTGGACAAAAGAGGAAAAATTATGATGCTCCATCGCTCAAGGGGAGAAGTCCGGATGACGGTTAACGCGAAAATAAACGATTTCAGTTATTCAGGTTTTTTTTTCACCTCCGGTTTAAGCTGGCTGTTAAAACCGCTCAAAGTAACTAATTTTTGAAATAACCGGTTTCCGTTTTTTTTATAAAAAAAACCTGCCGTTTGTAGACAAAATTTTTAATTAATATTGTTTTCACAAAAAATCGACCAATTGGACAATATTTATCTGCTCATAAAGACACTTTCAGTAATACGCCAACCAATAGACGTCTCGAGGAAGTGGTTGTTGTTGATTGGTCTAAGATGATGAAATTCAAAGCTTCATAACTTGGTAAATTTTAGACTTATCCAATCTAAAATTGAGCCTATCTTCCGGTCCGGTTTTTTGCCTGGTTATTGGATTTAAAAAAAAAATGATCGATTATAACCGGGACAAAAAATAACCGAAAAAAAATCCTGTAGGTTTTTTCCATCCCTACTACACTGGTTCTAATGTAGTCTCGCATGCCCCAGAAAGGAGAAAAAGAAAAAGAGCTACCGACGAAGCAACTACTGCACATTATATGACAGACAAGAATTTCATCAGGGAAATAAAAGGATGTGCAATATTTATAGAAATTTCTAGTGGATCTTAAAGAGTGGCTATTCTACGGCATTTTGTTGAATGCTGAAGCTGATGAGAGCTAGAAAATGTTTCACGATGAGCTAATAAACCTAGAGGATTAAACCAAATAATTTTTCTTGGTATTTTTTAAAAAAAATTTTATCTGTAGTTATTAATTTCTTCTAATCTATTAATAACAACCATTTCCGACTGTATCAAAAAATGTAATTCATAAATAATCGTTCTTGTTCACTCCGATAATTATATCCTATATTGTTACATATCTGTGAAACTTATGGAAAACATTATGGATTATGACAAATTTTAAATAAATATATTGATTATTTAAGGCATTGTCGAAATAAAAAAATTAAATCAAATAAAACATTTAACATATTAAATTCGCTTTAAGAAAATAGAAATTTTAAAGGGATTTATTAAAATCTGAAATTAATTGTAACAAACATCTTAAGACACAATTATTAAACATATATGTATTATATGAATGCCCTATTTGTCAAATAGACTAACTCCATAAAACAAAAAGTAGAGAAAAGTGATAAAATAGTATACATTGTTTTTCAAAATACCTTTTAAATTATAAATTCAAATAGCACAGTATAGTGCCCACTGTCTCAACTATACCAAATAATCTATCTTGTATCGAAATCCAACATCGTATTTATGAACAATGTAGTAATGCATTTACAAGTAAAACAGAAACAGACCAAATAAGCGTCTGTCAATTGGGAAGACACAAAATTGAGACATCCTTTCAGAAGGTAAATCCTACATTAAAGCGTAAATAATTCACATACGTATTAATTATTCTTAAGGAGGAGGTGTCGGGTTATAAACAACTTATTATTATTTAACCACAAAAAGAAGAAGATGCATAAAACAACGAATGGCAACAACAACAGAAAAAGCAGTACCATTTACTACAATATCATTGCATTGAAAAGTGTTTTAACTAATTTTTATTGCGCAATAATGCAATTAGCAACGTATTATATTAGAGTATGGAGTTAATCAGATTGGCTTCTGAAATAAATTATTTATATTTCAATGGATAAAAATCTTTTGTCATTTAGTGGTGTTAATCTTTATTATTAGAGAAATTTGTTTTGAATATAAACAGTTAGGAGTCAATCAAGTGCTTTCACACTAAAATTTAAGAATTTCAGAAAGCAGAGTTAATCGATGTGGCAAGTGAGGCATTCATATATTAACTATCTTTATGCTCATTTATCACTAAGCAAGTTCAATTCCAAGTTAAGAAACAAACAAATATATAGAAATTCTATCCCAAACAGTAATGATCCACATTTTGGGACAATATCCAATAACTCAATATATCAATAATCTTTCTGGTTCACTCAGAGAACGTATTTCCTGATTCTTGGAGGCAGTGCATATCTTATCTGGTTCTCGCAATCAGGCGGGTCCCAAATCTCTGAGGAAGCAGTTACAGGAACGCGTGGGATAGGGAGGAAGGCAGGGGCGTTCAGATATTACCTATTCCAGGAAAGGGTAGAAGGTCTTCACGTGGTCCTCAGATAGTGTCCTGTTCTGAGAATTAAGCATTAGTATAGTTCTCTCAGTAGTATTTAGCGAAGAAGGCAGCAACTAATGTGCGGAATATATTTTTTTTGTTTTGCTGTTGACATGTTTATGATTTGCCAGTTATACAACTGATCATGTTTGAGTCTTCTTCCTAGTTTCTGTGAAAGAAATTGCAAATGAAGTTCTCTGAAATTGTAATAATTTGTGTAAAACAAAAGTTGGTATGGCAATTTCTGATTAAAATGTATAAAACTATGGTAGTCATGATTAATTTTGCTTGCCATGGATGTTTCTATATCCACTTTTCCTAAATATCTAACTTTGCAGAAGAAATGTTAAGCTTTTCGCACAATTGATTAAACATCTCTTGTCTTTTACTCTTGTTGTAAGGGGGAAAATGTAATAAATCTTTAATATATAAAAAGAAAAAAATATCTTCTTCTTTCTATCGAATAACTTACAGATTATTGAAGTAAGAAATTCTTTCGTGACATGAATATTTGGAATTGAAGCCTGTGAAATTTATATCGGTTTTAACTAACCAAACGATATATGACTGGCATTGTCCAGTATCACTTAAAATCATATAGTTTTGAAACTGTTTTCTTTGAACTGAATGACTTGTTTAATTATTGCCAAGAAATTACTCATGTCAATCAAAATTCAAATAATTTCCAGAAGAAATTAAAGACATACCTAACTATCATCTAATGAGCTATCTAGGCTTTCGAGAGTCTTAATGTTTACTTTATTAAAGATCTTTTATTGTTACTAGATCAAATAACTTAGAGAATGTCTGAATTGCTGAATTCTACAAGTTTTTCATACATTTTACGATGCACGCTTTTATTTTAGAATTTATTAAATACGAAAAATAAAAATAAGTAAAATAAATAAGCGAATTTACGAATACTAGTGGGACGGATTTCGGCCGGTTGCTGTTCCGAAAGGGGGGAGAAGGCACTTGGGTGAGTTGTCATTAAAAGAACTCTTAGGAGAGAGATAAGAGATGAAAGGCCTGCCATTCATATTTCCCTCCACCCGTAGTGAGGAGAAAGGGGGGAACATGTCGGACGAATCCATTCCACAGATCAATTAGTAATCAAACTCCGTATACAACTGTACTCAGATTTTGAGAACTCTTAGTAGTCAGAGGGTTAAAACGTTGATTTAAAAAATCAATGTTTTTTTCAGACTTATTGTTTTATCATGGGAGATGATGATTTTCATAATTTAGGTTAAACGATCTGAAAGTATATTATTTTTAAAGATTGTCAATTATTTATTTAACTATATAAATTATTTATGTATACTCATAGGCAGGACTGAAATATATAGTTTTGAAGCGAATTAACGAACACCGACTCCGTAACGAAAGAAAATAAGGGAAATTAACAATACAAATCACTTTTAACCCTTTGAGTCCTAAGAGACTTGGAATTCTGGGACATCAGAAAACTGAAACGCCCCAGTTCCTCTTCCAAAGGTAAGAGAAATTCCCTAACCCCCACAAAATTTTATTCTTAAGGGTTAAGGATTTCGTATTCAAAAGAGTACTCTGCTAGGCAGTGGACGATTTGTATAAGAAAATAGGTTTGCCTCTTCCTTCCTTAAGGCTCTTCCACTCCAAAGAACAACGCATGCACTTGGAGTTTCCAGTCAACCACACTTAACGAAGAGTAGTGGAGCAGTTAAACTCGAGGGGTTCGGACGATCGCCGTACTTTGGTTGAACGGACGTTTCGGGCGCTTCAGTATTGAATGAGTTAAATTCATTTAAAGCGGAACTTTTTGTTTAATATTTTCTAGGGCCGTGTTAAGTATACTTACCAAAAAATTCATAAATTCTTACATGCAATTTATAAGGTTTGCGTAAGTTCTTGCCAAAGTTTTAGTTCAAATAAAAACCTGGATGGTGTTGATTATTTCAAAACATAGTGAAGTGTCTTGACTTGATAATTAATTATATAATTAACTACATTAATTAACAAATAATTAATGTCAGCCAATAAGCAAAATGGACTTCTTTTCTTAAATGAATCACAATCCCAAAGTTAATTTATTATACCATTACTAGAAAAAATGGCCCTTGAAAGGGTTAAGCAGTTACATTTCCATAAAATATTCTATGTATACCACAATCAAACTAGCGAGCGCTTAGAGCAACATTCCGTTTTAAAAGGGAACTGCAGCTTTTCGTAATTTAGAAACCATCAATGTTTCTAAGAAAACCAAGTTTTGTTTCTTAGACTTTATGTTCGCTGTACATCCGACGATTCCAGCCAAGCCGCAGATAAATTCTTCAGGTTACTCGAATACTTGCAGCTTCTAAATAGCTGTTTGGAGTAAGTTATTAATAATTCATGAGTTTTACGTTGAAAACCAAAATCACACTGTGTGGTTGGTTTATAATAAATATTCATCCCGAAAGAAAGAAAACTCAGGGCAGAGCGGCGAGAAAGATTAATACATAAATATTTAGTTACAAACTCAAAAAAGCATATTTCTAATGTATTTACTTTACATAGCGTTATTTTTCACTGATTTCCAAGTACAACTCTTATAAAAATACTGAAATTGGATTTTATGGATTTGTAAAAAATATATATATATCTGTTTCATAAAATGTTTGTTTTCGTAAAGTAGAAGTATAAATTGATGAAAAACTATTTTAAAATCGCAATTTTATGACTGCACTGAAAGAAATTGAATTGATTCTCATTTCTTTCTTTTTAATTTTAAATTTATAATTCATTATTATAGATAAATAGGGTGCTTGAACATTTTTAGAGTGATTTCGTTTCGCTCATAGGTAAAATTCTTTTCCTTGGAAAAATTTATTTTTGCAAAAGTTACATTTGTGAAGCCATAAGTTATCATTTGCAACATAAAATTTTTGTTAACATGCAAATTTTCGTTTTCTAAGAAGCGAAGGATGGAAGGCTATGATTTTGCTCTTTCCAAAGAGAATTAATCTCATTTAGTTATTTAAAGATGCAGAGAAAGCCATGTTTTTTTATATCTAAAGCCACAATAGGTTTTATTGTTATTAAGAAAGGAAAAAAAAATCTTCCAAGTTTGGTTATAAATGAGAAAATTGTGCCAAATGCGTATCCAAGGAAAAAACACAGTTCTTCGAATATTGCAAAGGTGAGATCTTTAATGTTAAAAGAAAATCATTGAAGTCAAAGATTTATTGTAAAATCCTTAAAATTCTCAGTATCAACTGTAAACAAAATTATTAACACTGATTTAAATAACAAAAAGGCAAAAATATATAATTTCCATCGTCTTTCTCTACGTCACATCGCTGAACGCAGAACACCCCAGAGAATTCTTTATAAAAAAATAGTAATAATTAATATAATTTAACAAAAGATATTAAAAATTAAATAAGCTTTGTTGTATTATGATGCAATCACTGGATACTGTTGCGTTGGGCGCGCAAAAAGGTGTATTGTTATCACTATTGTTTAATTCTTCTGTTTCTTCTGTATTTTTTTTTTATTTTTTTCCTTTTTTTGTATTCTATTATCTTTATTAAAAGCCTTTATGCGGACAAAATGATAAAAATTATTTTGCTATAATAGATGACGTTTGAGTCTATTTAAATGTCTACAAGAAAAAAATATCTTAAGAATTATTTCTCTTTTATTTATCATCAAAAAGGAGAAGAAATTCTTAAAACTTGGTTCAAAGAATCTAAAGAAAGTTTTTCTAATGAAATTTTTCACATGATTTTTCACATGATGCCAAAATAAAAGTAATGGATAAAAATTTTAAGATTAACTCCACATACTATCAGGAGAATATTTTATCTACAATCTTCTAATATGAAATAACATTTCTTTACCAACAATGCCATCGATCAGTAGAACTGCACTAAAACGCATTAAGCATTCGCACATCACGATCCACTGTTAATTTCCTGGAAAAAAATAGAACAAGAAGTGGGTATTAATACCATAACCTTCACTGATATTCCCGGTACATATTTCTGTACCACCCATGAGTTTTTGGGATTTTGGACTTTTAAAAACCGCATTATCCAAACGTCCACCGACAACCTTTTCTGGACTTTGGAAAGCTTTCATGAGAAATGGGACAAAATACCTTCTCCGATACCACGAAAATCATTATTATCATGGAAGTTACGATGTAGGAAGATAGTTGAGAATACGCTTTATCAAACTGAACATTTCACACAGAAAAAATATATGAGAATGTAGTTTTTAAAATACCATAAAAACTGTTTTAAAAATGTGCAAACACTCTCTTTATTATATAATCTTGAAAATAATTTCTTCTCACAACGCATTAGGAGATGGCACCATTGTTAAAGAATCAACGTTTAATTTAATTAATCTATTTACTGATAATAAAATTTAATTCAAATAGTATATTGAACTCGAAAAACACAAGTTTACAGCATTTGAAATCTAAAAAAACATCAGAAACTGAATAAAAAAATGTCCATCTTCAAAAGCATAAAATAATCAAGATAAACGAAACTGTGTATAAAATGCAATTTGTTGATACTTAATGAGTATTTATGTTGAGAAAAAAAGCATGTAAAATACTTATATTCGAGGGATTTGATGTTTTATCCTAAGGATTGAGTAGTCCATTTTGAGATAGATCTCAGACATTTGAAGACTTCATACATTTTATGAGATATTTAGGGCAACACCACATTGGTAAAATTTCCATCAGATCATATGCGGATCACGTTCAATGTGACGTGAATCATCAAGGATTTTTTGTTTTCACGTACTGTATCTTTATGTATTGCTTATGATTAAAAACGTTATTAGCAGGAATGTTCTGCCATTTTGTATACTTAAGCAATATGGAGGAGTTTGTCTTAAGTTTTTTTTCCCTTTCATCGACTGCATACAAAATTTGGTACGCATCTACAGTTTTGGTGCTAAGATAATATACCGAATTTCATTTATGTAGCTAAATATTATTTTTTGAAGTTATCGCGTTCTGATATACAAGAATAGACAGACTGTCAGTCAGTGTAACTATCTTGCGAATTTGATGCAAAATTATCACAGATCTACAAGTTTGGAGATAAAACTTTATGTCAAATTTTATGCAAATAACATGCTAATTCTTTGAAATGTCGCTGTTGCATGAACGCTGACGGTTGGATAGAGAAATTTCCTTCGAAGGATTTTGTTCAAAATTCGATAGGAATTTACAATTTCGGTATAAAGATGCTTGCTTTTTATATAACTTGTATGAAAGAAAGTTAAAATTAAAGAAATTTCCACAATTGCGACCTGATGCCAGTTTAACTCTTTATTCCCGAGGCGAATTTTTTCCTTCTAGCTCCTTTAAAACTAGGCTATTTTGGGAGGATAAGACATGAATTGGACTATCCCAACCTGGATGGTCCTTTACCCCACCCCGCTGCTGGAATCTTCCCTTAAGGTGCAAGGAAATGGGCTGTGGTGGGCAAGGATAATTGGAGATTCTATGTCTCTGATCTCCTAAGCGATATCAGAAACTCACCTCCCCTCAAAAGAAGCCAACCATCTCAGACCGGCCGTTCATCGTTAAGGGAAAATTTCTAGACCGCCCCGGACAGCCTCGCTAGGTATGAGAGGGTTAAGGTCCCCATGATATTTCTTTTTTTTTTCGTCTGTCGAAATAAAATATTTTTGTATATGTGCCAATATTACAAGGAATATCACTTTTCTGACGTTTAGATATTGAAATTATTGAAGGAGAAAATGAAAAATGTTATTTAATTTTGTTTATTAATTTCACCGAAATCTACTCCATTTGTTGTCTGTCTAAATTCTTACTCAAACCATTACGACTTGCCATTTTCCCTTAATATAGCCACAAATGAGCCAGTTAAATTCCATTGAAAGATGTGATGTAGCCAAACTATTCAAATCATTAGGGATTTACTGCAACCCCCATGAATTATCATTAACATTGTTAATGGCATTATTCAAATATAGTCGGAATCATTTACAATGTAGTCGTGATTATCAAAGTTTTCGATAAAGTTCATAAATTTGCTACAAGAATCTTCAGAATATTTTAATGGCAGGGTAATGTCATGAAAATATTGTTCAGTTTGTAAGAAGAATCTTCAGATTAACACAATGTAAATGAAATAAACATTCAAATTGCCAGTAATATATTCCAATGAGTAATATTACTGTAAAGAATATTATAAATTATGGGTGGAGGGCCTAAATACGCATAAATCATCAATATGTTTATATTACTGGTTTAAACGCTCATTATTTATAGACAACTCCATTTTAAACAGTAAGGAAATATAATCCTGGATTTTGAATTTACAGAAAAGCTGATTAAGTTGAAATAAGATAAATTTTCATTCAACCTTTTTCGTGATTCCAACATAATTCTCGATGATAAAATCGTTTCTAAGTATGACAAAAGTAGGAAATAAATAATTAATAGCATGGTTTTTGAGTATAACATATATTTAATTTATTACGCAATTCTATGAGTGTTTTTTTTAATTAGGAAATTTCACTTCGCAAAAATGATTTATCGGTTTGAGAAATTTGATATCATTTAACCTTTAAAAAGAAAGAAGAAAGCTTATGATTATTATTTTTGGCAGCAAACTTCTGATTAACACAGTATTCCTGGAATAAACGTTTTTCTCTTTCGTAAACATTAATGTAACTGCTTCAATTTTTCGAAAAAAAATATATATTCGCAACTCTCTGTAACTTGTGAATAAATAAATATTTGTCTGAAAGTCTTTATAATCATTAGACCAAATTAAAGAATAATTTGTTTTGGAAATATTACAGTGAGGCCTTCTCTTCCTTCTCTTTTCACTGAAAAAGCAATAGTCGTAACAACAAAAATTAGTAAATTCTTAAGTTTATGAAGCAAAATTGTTCTTTTAAATTAGTATTTGAGTTAATTTTTTTTATTTATTCATAGTCGTTTAAAGCTACTATTTTTTAACAATTCTAATAATCTATTTTAAATAATATATTATAATATTTGATATAAAATTTTCTTCACCAAATCACAGCAAAATAACCTTAAAAGACTCCCAAATCGCATGATTTACCTTACAATTTCAGGACACATTTTTCAATTAGAAAATATCTCTTTGTTTGTTACAAAACCAAAACACAACCTGCAGTCTTCGAAATCCATGAGAATACCCGCAGTTTAACCCTTTCCGGCGCAAGGTATAAAATTTTTGAAAAATAATGCAAAACATTATGGGTTTAGTTTATTGTCTAGACAGAATCTACAAAAAATTATTTTAACTCACGTCATTCCGAGGGGAGGGATCGTCCCCCTTTGGGGTCACCCCATATGAGGACACCATCGGAGACACGCATATTGATACACTCACAAATTAATACTGAATCTCACACAAGATCATGAATTAATACTTCAAGAATATTGAAGGAAAATGGACGAGTGAATTTGCTAAAGTTGTAAACGTAACGAACTAAAAAAAAATTGGGGTAAATATATATTTATTTCCAAAATGAAAGCGATATTTCATTGTGCTGCCATCTACATTCGAAGAGGAGAACTATTAACTGCCTTTTTCTGCAATTTTCCGGGTTTCAAAGTGGAAAGGGACTTTTTTAGAAAATTTTAAAATTGGTGTCCTCATTTGTGACCACCGCGCCGGAAAGGGTTTTAAAGATGTAGGCATAAAAATACAGAAAGAAATGTGAACTGTTTGCTTCAGTAGCAGTGATAAGACTTCTTTATTCTAAAATATAAATAAAAACTAGAAATAAAAAGAAAAGCAAAATATAAAAAAGAAAGACAGCTGGTTGTTTTAATCTTTATTTGGGCCTAAATATAGTTAATTTTATTATTAGTAGTGGGGATTTGTTCTACCAAACGTGATTAACAAATAGATATCTAGTGTTAGGGAGAGCTTTTCTTATCATCACTCAGTAGGAGAATATCATATCAGATAATTTTTTTTTAATGTAAGAGTTAGTTTGCCATAATAAATGGATTTATTACTTTTAGAGATAACAACTCTTCACCCATAACTACTCGAGTTTTTATGTTGTATTGGGTCTCACATCAATGTCTGATTTTCTTTACCTAGTTGCTACAGATCTCTGTTTATTTAATTTATATTTTTCTGCTAGTGTCTATTGTCTACATTTCAAGAGTGTTCTTCTAAATTAGAATCTGAGATAAAGTTTATTTTATTTGCTCATAATAATTTCAAGCTATTATTTTTGAAACAATTCTAATGCTATATTTTAAATAATGTGTCACGATATTTCCATATAAAACTTTCTTCACAAGATCAAAACAAAACAATCTTAAAAGACTCAAGAATCACATGATTCATCTTACAATTTCAGGATACGCTTTTCAGTTAGAATAAAATCTCTTTGTTTGATACACAATTTAAGCACATTATCCACTCTGATAAATTTCCATGAATGTGCCTGTAGTCTGAAGGTCTAAGCAGGTCAGAGATTTGACTCAGTAACAGAGATAAGACTTCTTTATTCCATGAAAAAATAAATAAAAATTTGAAAAAAAGAGAAAATGAAAATATAAAAAAGGGGAGACTGTGCCGGTTGTTTCATTTTTTTGTGTTTGCATATGTTAATTTTAAGATTAGTAGAGGGGTTTTGTTCTACAAAACTTGATCAATAAATAGATGTGTAGTGTAAGGGAAAACTGCTCTTATAATCACTGAGTAGAAGAACATCCTATCTACCAAAACGTTTTGAAAATTATCGTTATTTAACAAAAATCAACGGATTTATTATTTTCGGAGGTAGGAACACTTCACCCACAACTACTCCAGTTTCTATGACGTATTAGGTTTCACTCCAATGTCTGATTTTCTTTACCTAATTACTACAGAATTCTGTGTATTTAACCTATTTTTTTCGGCTAGTGTCCATTGTCTACATTTCATATTTTTTATGTCTTCACTTTATATCTTCCTACTTCAAAAATTGTTTAACTCATTATCTCTTACAAAGTATTTAACACATTTATGTCATATTTGACCCAGAAGCAAACTTTTGTAAACAAGTTTGCAAATTATCATCTTACCTAACAAAGAAAAAATCATGTAAGGGAGAAAGCAAAAACTGATGGATAAGTTTTTAATCAAGTTTATTACATTGAAACTTGATTAAAAACTTATTCATCAGTTTTACGCCCGAGAAAACCCTAGAAAACTGAATATAGATTTCAAAATCTGGATGATGAGGCAAAGAGGCATGAGTGTTAAGAGCTTAACTACTAGATTCAGAACTCTTTTGAAATCCAAAGCATAGACAAACAACTAAATCTGAAAGAATCTAAATTCCAGCCTCCCTTATATCCCCCTTCCGCGAGTATATGAAAGACGCCTGCTTCATTTTTCAAACCTTTGCGCATCTAAAAGAGGAATGGTAACATGATATCACTAAACAACTTAAAACAACAAGCAATTATACAACATGTGTAAGTTTGTTTTCCAATTGAATATGGTATCAATGAATGGGCCCCATTATTGATATGGAATTCATCAGAAACCAGATGTTGAAATTGCTACTTCTCTAGTTAGTTAGTTTATTTACATTAACGTCCTGTTTCGAAGCAATTCATTATCTTGAATCTCGGTCAGATGACGAGGACGACACCTGAACCGGCACCCCCGCTCCAGGCATCTGCACCACCTCAACTCTAAGAAGTTTCACCCTCTACGTATGATTTAGCGGGCAATGGGCCCAATACCCTACGGATCTTCTGTGGAAACGGGTTTTGAGCCTGGAACCCTCCGGTTCCGCAGCGGAGACCTTACCACCAGGCCACATTGGCCTCTGCTACTTCTCTGATAATTTGATACAACTGACCCCTTCAGGCCTGGTGTCCGATATAGCGGATGTCAACTTTGAACTGCTCCTATTGATTCAATAATTGAAGAAACTACATGCTGTTTTTCTATTTGATTCTCGAAATTCTTATCAACATAATCGTTGCAAGAATTTTTCGTTTTGCTCAAGGAATTTTTTCATTTTTTAGTTTTTCCAAAAAACCTTTGGTTTTCAAGTAATTTCTTGTTTTAAATCCTTTTTTACTATTTAAAAGGCTTCTACAATATTTTATTATCCTTTGACTACTATTTTAAAGTGGAATTTGTGTGGTTTTTGTCTTCTTTCAGTTGAAATATCTGGTATTGTCCGGATGCCCGACATGGGGTACCCTTTTTAATTTTTCATCTACAGGCTTGAAATTTCATTTATGAGATATACTTTGCAGTAGTACGTAGTACACCAAAGAAAACAATTCTAACTCCATTATTTCCTAATTCCGACTGAATGGGTTAATGCTTGTCTTAATCCTTTTCATCAACGTATAAAATTTGTTTTCAATGCTATTGAATACAGTTGCGTATATTGGGCAAGTTTCATATAAGAAAAGCCTCAAATTTTCTCATAAGAGAGTTTGGAATCATTTTATGGAGTGAAAATGTATGGAAGGAAATCAGTTTCTATCATGGTCCAGGAAAGTTTATCAGTTCCGGATATTGCAGTTTTAGAAATATCTGACAGGTTTTACCCTTCTTACTTTCAGGTGTACAAAATACGGAAAAGATATGCATATCCACATTTTTTCTTACCTCCACACATCCTGAGAAACCATTTTTGGAATTATTTCTGTCTGTCAGTGAAAAAGCTAATTCTGGAAGAAATCTAGAAGGTTCGATTAAACATAGGAAGAAACTTAGGAACATCTCGATTAAACTTAGGAAGAAATCCTGAGGCTCTTCAGGGATTGATAGCATATCGGTCTGACTGTCTGTCAGTCTCTAGCTACATATTAAACCTAACACTTAAGGGATGGATTTCGGCATATGCTTTTTCGTAAAACATCCAGATTTGTTTCAAAACTCGGGCCAAATTCACCAGAAGCCTCGCTATCCGTCTGTCTTTTCGTGTATACAGGATGCCCGCTAAAGTCCGTTGTTACCCCAATAATTTCTGAACGGCAAGAGTTATAGTCATAAAAGTGGGGTCTAGGTATAGAAGAGTTGCCATGCGCTAAGAAAGGAAATCGCTTACAGCGCCAACTGGCTTTAAAATTCGAAGTTAGCGTTCTTATCTCAAAACGGTACGAAATACGGGAAAAAAGTCAATTACAAAGTTTTTCAGTATCACCGATTTATTACAAAAAACATCTTGCGCGCAAAAATGATACAAATGAAAAACACAAAACGCACATTTGTTTAATCGCGTTGAACATAAGTGCACTTGCCGGAAATCTCATCTATCTATCATGCTCAAAATGGTGTCCTTCAGCAACAATACACATGTGGATACGGGACTGTACTTCCCGCTGCACATTGTACAACATGGCAGGTGACACGCTGGCACAACAATCCATAATACGGTTTCGAAGTTCCTGCAATGTTGGCGGAGGAGTGGCATACACTCACTGTTTCATGTACCCCTCAGATAAAGCGCAATGTGTTCAGGTCGGGTGAACGTGGAGGCCATTCCACGCAACCACCATAGCCGATGACATGTTGCTGGAATGTGTGCGGAGGGGCGCCGTCGTGTTGGCACCATACATTCCCGAGGTCACTCATCGGCAAACCCTCTAGAAAATCGGATATTACGTCTTTCCTTTTCTCTTTTCTTCCGCGTTATGTCGCGTTACAATTTTCGGAGTTACGAATCAAACAAATCTGCATTTAAAGCTTTCTATTTTTAACATTACTGTACGGAAAGTGTCTTCTCTTTCTAAATCGAATGCTAAACAACTTTGTAATTGACTCTTTTCCCGTATTTCGCACCGTTTTTGAGATAAGAACGCTAACTCCGAATTTTGCCGCCAGGAGGCGCTGTAAGCGGTTTCCTTGCGTAGCGCATGGCAACTTTACTATATTATTATATCTAGACCCCACTTTTAAGACTTTAGCTCTTGCCGTTCAGAAATTATTGGGGTGACAACGAACTTTAACGGCCACCCTGTATATTAATAAGATAGCTGGAAAATGTAGTAAGTTACCTATATGATTCTTATATGACGCATCGATACCCCAGTTGTATCTGTCAAATTATGGACAAAATTAACACATTCATCGTGGCCTTCGTTCTACCCCTTAGGGTAAGAGTTCCCTTCTAGCGCTGAAGTTAAAAAAAACGCAAATTCCTTTGAAACCTTTTTTATTTTACTTTAATTAAATACCCTTAAACTTCTAGGTCTTCCCACAACAATAATAAATAATAATCCCTGTAATGATTTAAAAGCATAAAAAGAGATAAAATATGAATCGTAAATCTTGCCTACGTTTAGAATTTATCTAAGTTATGATAGTTTTCAAAACAAGGCACTACACATAATGCAGGTTGTGATGTGATGTTTTGCACAGATACCCTGTTTCTCGTTGAATTTTGTGGGAAATGCAGACGACATACTTCCATGTTGGAGTAGCTTTAGTTGATGTTGAGGGTATTGTGTCCATATACTGTTGGTGATCAGAATATTTATGGTGGATGAAATAATTTCTAGGAACTGGTGTGTCCTTCAGTTCGATAGAACTTATTAGCTAACATATTATATCCTTTCGAAATCAAGATCTGAGGTTGCTTTCCACCGACTTTGGTATATAAAATAATTGGTATATAAATAATTCAGTAAAATATTATTATATGGACTGTGATGTAGTGAAAAGTTAATAAGTAAGTCACTGGACACGCTGAAGCAATATAGAAAAACATGGTGTAGAGGACGAGTTATCTCGTTTCTAGCGCACAGGAATAATATTGGAAGACGAGATATCTCGTCCGTCGCGCCGAAAATAGTAATCAAAGGGGAGAAATGGAAAATTATTTTCTCCTCTATGTTTACGAAATTTTAAAAAGTTACGAAATTTTAAAAAACTGCGACGCCTTTTGTAAGTTTATCAGAAAATAGAATGGAGAAAATCCACAATGTTTAAATTTATATTTGTATACATTTGCAAAGAAAACAGAAGCATTATTCCAATAAGAAACTGCTCAACATTACCCTGTGAAATTAAATGCAAAAGAATGTTAGTTACTAGATAATTAAATGTGAAACAAAATCTTTAGAAATGCGTCAAGGGTTTTTTTCCCCTTTCCTTTTCGAAGAAAATTCCGTTTTTTTTTTATTTTACGAACTTTTTTATTGGCATTTAAAGATGAAGCGAAAAAAATTACTTCCTAACTATTAAAATCCATGACTTAAAATAATTAATGATTTTATAGTTAAAGAAAAAAAATTTCCAAACCTTGCAGTCAATATTATATTAATACACGAATACAAAAAAGTAGCAACATATTTATTCTGTTTTTCCATTAATGATATAATATAATTTTATGAAATTTTATTTTTTTCTGAAATTAAAGCTTTTTTGGTTGCGTACATAAACTCTTCTATTAGGAAAAATATAAAACAATTTTACTAATTTTTTTAAAAGAAAAAATATTAACCAGCTCTTATCCAAATTGAACAGATGTAAATTTCGAAATGAATTTTACTTTCTATCTCTTAGTAATTTTTGATTATATTTTCATTTAAAATAAAATTTAAAAAATTGTAATGGAATGGCCTTATAAAGCAATTTATAGTGTTTTAGACTACTGAAAGGTTTTGAGTATATCATGGGAAATCTTATAAAGGGTATAAGACACACCATAAATCAAATCAGATATTGTTTATCAAATATCAGATATCAGATATTGTTTCCATTTTTACTTTTAGGAGGTTCATGTATTGTCTTGAAATGCACTTGATTTTTTGAAGGGAATAAAATAAATAGTTTATTGCAGTTTTTACGCACAAACTTAGACTTAAATAAAATATACTGTCTCTGTATAAACATTTTATTATTTTAGTTTCTGACTTCGTAATAACAAAATAAATAAATTACACATTCTAGTTTGTTTTGAATAGTTTATAATAATGCAACAAAATATGCAATTATATTTATTAACGAAACGAAACTAATCAAAAAATCAACAAATAAGTAATTAAATTGGGTTTATTCCTTTCATTATTGAGTTTTCAGCCATATAAGACATACGTAAAGAGCTAATATGAGCTGCACTCAGTCATCACACGTCAGAGGAACTCAAAAAGATGAATTTATAGCAAATGTAAAGCACAGAAAATGTTATATATTTATAACCTTAACTCTTTAATCCCTATGCGACTTTGTCCTTCTAGTTTCTTTCAAACCGGGACTTTTTGGAAAGAAGCGACATGAATTGGACTCTCCCAACCTGGATGGCCATTTTCCACACAACTCCACCCTTGTTATAAACTTCCCTTGCGGCGTACGGAAATGGACTGTGGTTGGCAAGGATAATTGGACCCTCTACCGCGCTTATCTACTAAGTGATGTCAGAACCTCACATCCCCTCAAAAGAAGACAACCGCCTCAAACCGGCCTTCGTCGGTGTTAAGGGAAAATTTTTAGACCGTCCAGGACCGCCTCGCTGGGTATGAGAGGGTTAAATGTATGATCTGATATCTTCACGCCATTTTAAGCCCATAGGAACGTCAGAAACCAAAACACATTGACAGATTTCTGATGTACACCAGTTCCGCATAAGTAATATCCAGAAAACGACTCAAATTTCTATTTTCTGACAAATTTCACGAAATTTATCTTAAAGGGAAAGTTTATGTTTATTAGTCTTGCCCCTTTCGAAAATACAAATAAACGGCTCAGTACAGGAGTTGCGATTTTAAATTGTGCTCATGCAAAGAAGAGTACACTAGAACTCGCATGTAACTCTTGCAATTGCTATATAATACTAATATGAATATATATCACACACTTCACTAGCTTCCTATACGGAGTGGTTGCAAGTTACGACAAGTATAAAAAAAGGACTAACTCACGTGTTTATCAATAAGATAATGTTATGATTTTTAATCATAACAATTTTGTAGACGATTTTAAAATCAATATATTCATTTCTATCTTAATTAATTAATTACTACTCTTCAGATTTTATTTATTTTAATTTATGTATTTCGGATTTTTATACTCTATGCATTTAATAGTTTTTAAGGGGAAATTAACTGAGTGTAGTATGCAGATGTGAGAAACAGGTTGAAGTAATCATCGTTTATTTTTCAACATATAGTCGAAAGACAATTATAAAGACACAGACATGAAGACGTTTACAAGAAAATAATTAGAAGCACATATATAACCTCTTACCGGCTCTCCGTGACAAAAAACATCAAAGGAATCATGGGATACATGAGAAGTCTCGCAGTGACGTATCGCATCGTACGTATGACATCATCACAATTGCTTGTGATTGGTTGAATATTAGATGGAGAGAAAGAAGGAAAGTAAACTGCGTATTATTTCCAACAGTTGCGAAACAAAATTTAAAAATTATGCTTACACTTTCTAATACTGTGAGAATTTTTTTCTTAAATGAAATATACAGCTAATGATATGCTTTTGCAGAGTTTGAACATATGGAACTCGCTTCTGCGACGCGTTACTTAATAATTTTACTTCTACCAAATTCTTCGTGTTAATTTGGTTTACATTAGTATTTCACACTAGAGATTTTTCTGCTCTGCAAGCATTTTAGGGAAAACTTCTTAACAAAATTATATTTTGCTTGGTTATCCCGAATATTCCATTCATATTTGTCAATGCAGCCAAATATTTTAAGAGATTTCAACGGAAAAATTTCATTTCAATAAAATATTTTGTATAGTCAATGACAAAAACCCCCTTTTCAAGATTTCTGTATTGAGAAAGGCCCTAGAATATGATTCAAGGTTTGCAATAACTTCTTCCAAAAGACTAGCGTAGTTTTCGATCCGTTGGTATGAAGATTGTACAATAATATCAAAGTTTTTAAAAACAATAAAAAAATGAGATCAATCAGATTTAACTTCCGATTGTTACAAATATTTTGTAAATCACATGGCCAAAGGAAATGTATCAGTGGCAAAGATGGATTAATTTTCACATGCTGCCATCTATTGTATTATTTTATAAATATTTTTACTAATATTTCGCTGAAAATCATTTATCTAATTATTATGCTTAGAATTATCTTTTATCTTCGATATTTGATTTGTCACCCTAAATTTATCTTATGATATACCAAAACTGTATACATTTTTTTTCAAAAACCGGTTAAATTCAACTCTACAATATATTTATTTTCATACACTATGTCAACAACAATATATTTCAACAACAATATATTTTCATACACTATGGTTGCATATTATAAATAATATCGACGAAATAATTTACTATATCAAAAATAGAAATAAAAATGAATCCATCGCAAGTAGATTAATGTGAGGAAAAAAGTTTAAGCTTTTATATTCTTTAATTAATTCCAACTTGAATTAATTTGACAGATTTTTGAATAAAAGTCATTCCACGTGAAACTATCCTATTAAAACCGTAGATAGCGGGTTAAAAAAGCTGTGTGTTGAGGCACACTGTCAATATATTTATTAACAATAAATAACAATAAATAACCTAAAGGATTCATCTGGTTTCAAAACACTGTGTATTGACAGGTATACAACCTACAAAGACGGATTATATATGACAAGATACATAATACACTCCCAAGTTTAAAAGCCCATCTAGTGGCCCGCGTGCTCGCTAGGTGGCAGGCCTGTAGCTGCACTATACAAGATGGCGGCAATGAATGAGAAGAGTTTTTATGTGTTGGAATATGCGAATTGTTCTTCTGTTACGAGCGTTCAGCTTGAATTCCTACGCAAAAACGGAAAAGCTGCACCTGGTCATTTGTATTATGTACCAGAAACTTGGTGAATGTATGTATCTTTTCATGTATCACCCGTATTTGTACGTCGTATACTTGTAAATAAACAGTTCTTTGAAACCCGATGAATCATTTAAGCTAACCCTGTATAATGATTTTTCTCGAAACGTATCACATACAAGGTGTTTCAAAATCCCTAGTAGTTACGTTATCAGGTGATACAACACAGCTTGACAAGCACAAATAAAAATACAATGTATGCTGGGAATTTAAACGGTGAAACACTAAAGTGCACTTTTCAGTAATCTCTCTTCATGATGAATAAAATAATTTTGATTGGATTTGAACTGGCGAGTAAGATGTTGTAGGGTTGGTGAAATCTCAGACGAGTTCGTAGATAGACTATCCAGCTCAGAGAGACTGGAAATGGTGGGTGGTTGAATTCTGGTGGTTGGTTGGATGCTGGATGGTTGAATTCTGGTGGTTGGTTGGATGCTGGATGGTTGAATGGTGATGGTTGAATTGATATCCCATTTCCCCATAACTCCCCTACGATTGAAGTTAAAAAGACAATTCAAAATAGATGAATGATCGCCTCATCATAACGAAAAAAAATTGAAATCGTCGTTTCTGACGTAGGATTATGTCCCTCCCATTGGGGTCTCAGGAAGGAATTTGGTTCACACGCCAATACTCCACAAAAAAATCTTGTATGGGAGATCCTCTATATATCGGTAACTACATATGTTAAAACCATACCTAATGTCTTATTTTAGAGATAAAGGGTAACAACAGATTTATTTATTTCGCCAAATTTTCATGCATTAGTATTTCAGAGGAACAAACAAGCATTGAGAGTAACTTCGAGAAACAAAAGAGAATTGAGAGTAACTTCGAGAAACATAAGAGTATCGCGAGTAACAAAGAGAAACCGAGGAACTTCGAAAAACAAAAGAGTCACTCGAGTAAAGTAGTCCTACGCCTCTAACACTAGCGGCTGTTTGAAAAAGATAGCCTCAGCCTCACGTCATTTTTGTAACTGATTCAGTTATTTCGAAATTGAGGGCTGTAAAGGAATTCTAAACACTTCCCACCCACTTCTTTTTAACCTAAGCTTGGTACACCTCGTTGAAAAGCTGTAATCAATTGCATTCTCTTCTCTCTCCCTACAAAGCAGTACTCACCGGTTCAAATCAATTCTCATCAATCAAACTTACTTTTATTATCGTTTTCATGACGCTGGACAGATTGCTGGAAAGCGCCCTCTAGTATTTTATCAGTTGAGTCCCGAGCGTAGATAGTATGATGATTTGTGCTTGTTCAATTGTTTATCACCTTCTAAAATAAATATCACGAGTTTTGATTCAACCTATATATGGAAATTGCTAAGGAAAAACACTAGAATTAACCCCTTAACCGTCGCGCCCGTCATATTGACGTGCATAGAATTATCGCGTTTTTAGGCTTATAAACCAAAATTTAATCATTAATTAGATTTATAATTTGACACAAAAATGACATAGAATTCATAAGCATCTCAAGTATTCTACGCCTTCTTAGATGAATGAAAGCAACAGGCCGTTTCCAAAGAGGAGGGGTCATCTTATTATATAGCAAAGAAAATGCGACTCTTAAGGGGTTAACCAGGCACTCTTCATTTGCTGCTTTTGAAAGGGAAGCATCTATAATCAGATAAATGAATAACTTAAACAACCCAAACATATTATTCCTGCCATTCGTTTCTGTGAAGAATTACAGCAACAACTAACCTTGATAAATCTGCTCTAAGATAACATTATTCTCAAGCTAAACTAGAATAAGTTATACATCTTAGAATCTAGTACTATGTAATACTGTCGAACATGTAGACCAATTGTACTTGGTTTCAATGCATTGCAAAACTGTTGAAAATGGTAACATTTAATTGAAAATTTTGATGTATTTGATTTTTTATTTATAAAACCTTTAAAATATTTCATCGACTGTTAAACATTATAATTTTTTTCAAATTTAAGAAAATAAGATTTTTGAATCCCTATCTTTTCTCTTTTAATGAAACAACAAAAAAACCACCCTATGCTTTATTTACCTCGTACTTTTAAGGAATTCATAAAGTGAATCTTTTTGTTTAAGGTACGTCGGAACCATAATAGTATACGATTTTTAAATATTACCAAACATTGGCTATTTTCACAAGTTACACAATTTCTCACCAATGAGACACTTGTGAAGAGTTTATGCAATACTTGAAATCAATATAAATTATACCAAAAGTAGATATTTGCAAACATTTTTTTGTAATTTCCCAAATCTTCATTGCATATTGTGGCTGTCAAAAGAAAAGAAAAAGTTCGGAAGAACGCATAACTCTTTCGAAAATTTCCATCCTGAAATCATCAGGAAAACCGTTTCATGAAACAATAAGATAATGGTTTATCCTTTCCTCTGAAACTGTTTTGTTCTTCTACTTTTTATCTGATATATATTAGAAAAGAAACTTTGTATTATGTTAATAAAGAGAACGCATTTAAATCAGCGTTGTAAAGGGGTGAATTTATTTCCTATACTGTCATTAAAGATCCGGTGCTCTTAATGTATTTAAAATTGCTTTTTCATTGATACAAAGAAACGTCGATGCTCTGCATTTTAGCTCAGAGGAAAGAATTGTACTTGATTTATATGCAACAAAGAAATCTGAGAGATAGAACTCTATTTTTCTTGAAAAGTGCTATAATTTAATTGCTAAATAAGTATTGTTTTTGATTCTGATATTTCTTGCTGAATTCTTAAGAGAAAATTAATATATTTAAAATTGCTTTTTCATTGACACAAAGAAGCATTGATGCTCTGCATTTTAGTTCAGAGGCAAGAATTATGCTCGATTTATATGCAACAAAGAGATACTGAGAGATAGAACTCTATTTTTCTTGAAAAGTGCTATAATTTAATTTTTAGATAAGTATTGTTTCTGATTCTGATATTTTTTGCCGAATTCTTAAGATAAAATTAATATATTTACATTTGATTTTTCATTGATACAAATAAACGTCTATGCTCTGCATTTTAGTTCAGAGGCAATAATTATGCTCGATTTATATGCAACAAAGAAATGCTGAGATATAGAACTCTATTTTTCTTGAAAAGTGCTATAATTTAATTTCTAGATAAGTATTGTTTCTGATTCTGATATTTTTTGCCGAATTCTTAAGTGAAAATTAATATATTTACATTTGATTTTTCATTGATACAAATAAACGTCGATGCTCTGCATTTTAGTTCAGAGGCAAGAATTATGCTCAATTTATATGCAACAAAGAAATGCTGAGAGATAGACCTCTATTTTTCTTGAAAAGTGCTATAATTTAATTGCTAAATATGTATTGTTCCTGATTCTGATATTTCTTGCCGAATTCTTAAGAGAAAAATAAACAAAACAGGGAAAAAGAAGGATATATCATTATTAATTTATTCCATACACAAATTTACCTAAAAGATAATTTATTGTCTAAGAAAAAAGGCTTTTTCGATCAAATTATGATTTTTCATGTAAAAATAATTTTTAGAATAACCTAAATTTTCCCAATGGATTTTGCAGTACACAAATATTTCAAGAAGCTTAAAAAGTTCGTTCTACATGACATAACTCATATGGTTTTCATAAAGTATTAAAATGTATTTAATTAGAATAATTTTTTTTCATATCTGCAGCACATATGAATTCATTTGAAATGCTCATATTTTATATAGAATGGTGTAATTCACTTCAGAATTTTTTAAAAAACACTCTGAAAATTATTCCCAAAGTAATAAGTAAATTATTTCCACACAATTATTTGATTAAACGTTGAAAATCCTGACAAATCCGATATAAATTGAAATAGTAAGTTCTGTATCTACATGTCTTTCTTTCTTAAATCATAATTTGTAGAAGAAGAGATTGCATTTCGGTTATTATAATATGCACTTTAACAATTGATAAGTCGAGATTTTGAAGTAAAGATTAGAAAGCATGGAAAGTGTACTTATTAAACGGTTGAGATTGATTTGAATTCAAACGAAAACGATTTTGCCTGCAAACATAGAGCGCTATTGTCATTCACATTCGGTTTTATGTAAAATAATGAAAAAACCCGAATAAATTACCTTAATTTTGCTGTAATCTCCGAAGAACTCCAATTAATTCGCGTTTCTTTCAGCAGAAGGAAGCTACATCAAAATAGATGTCAAGATTCGATGAAGGTAAAAGTTGCGATATGAAGATGGAGTTAGATTTTTTTTTTTAAATGGTTCATCTAGCCATTGAAATTTAAATGCTTGTAACTTATGAAAGTATATAGTTAAAAATTGCTAAACTATAATAATAAATTTTTTCTCAGTACATATAATGCTTTTATTTAAATAACAGTTGGACTTGCTTATTCGGTGTTAAAAGATTTAGGATATTCTTCACTCTAAACGATGAGAGCATTTTCTATATCTTTTTGTTTAGCTTTGTAGATTTTTCTAATTTTCGCCTCCGAAAAAAATGTACGTTTTCAACAAATCAATTAACAAATACTTTTACGACAAAATAATGAGTTTCAGATTTTCCGCAGGAAAAGGAATGAAATATTACCGTCATTTAAAAACCCTTCATCGTGGCTTTTAAAATATTTAATATTCGTAACGAATAAAAAAATATCTATTTGTAGAATTATTAAGATATTTTAAGAAAAGAAATTAATTAGATGGAAAATAGTTTGGTCATAAAAGAAATTAATTTTAAAATATCGTTTGGCAGAAAAAGAAATTAACTAAAAATATCGTTTGGCATAATTCCTTTCTAAAGGTTATAAAAATAGTGTGTCAACGATATATTTGTCTTTTGCTAACGTTGCCTAGCAACGAAAAAGAATAATGAGGAATTGAACATGGAATTCGATGTTAGTGAGTGATGTAACGTTTGTGATGTATATGTTTGTTTTACATGTTTGTGCTGTGGAAAACGTCCAAATAATATGTTATTTTTGATAAAGAAAGTTCCACGATTCTTCATGCTATGCTGAAATACATCACAGATATTAGTCAGCGTTTAGTTGTTTACAAGAAAATAATTTATTTTGATCATGAATCGATTAATCATGAACTAGTTTCCCTTTATTTTTTTCACCTTCGTCTACATTATTAATAAAGATGATTTCATATGAATTTAAAAATAATAAAAGAATGAGTTGCCCAAATTAATAAAAAATAAATATTGATGTAACGTAAAATAAAGATTTCCAAATATCCGAAATCATTCTTCTTACAATTCAGTAGTGAAAGGTAAAAATTGCTTAATGTAAATTTTATCGAATTATTCGATACTGTCATAGATATTATATAATATGAACTATTAATTTATGGCCTATGGAGTTAGCGGTGAAAAGAAATACTTCGAAGAATTTTGACTCTTACTGCGATGTACCAAGCAAATCCTTTGTATGATACAAAATAATGATAGAAGTCACTGATTCGCATGAACGCATCCAATTCACTTACTGGAAAAAGTTTTACTTTGTTTCTTTTCTAAAAGCGAATTTCTTCGAGATTGCATATCAGAGTAAAAAGAAAATAATAATTTGTTTTTAGCCATTTTACTTTGAACTGAAGGTTTCTAGTGTTCTGAAGACAATTTAGAATTGTTATCCAAAAAATGAAGCCAACTTGAAGCACAAACTTGAGCCTTCTCTTAAACAATATTCTAAACCACAGCTATGATGTGACCTTTGATGAACAATCAACATTTCGAAAGAAATCAACTATTTTCTGGCAAAAGTACAGTGGTTTCCAAAATAATGTGAACACTTTAGAATTTGCATATTTTTTCGAATATCTTCCCAAAGTCTGCATGGATTTTTGTATAATTTCGAACATGTAAAGAATAGGCTTGAACTCACATTTTACAGTGGTCATGAGGTCATGAGAGCATTTAAGGGACCAACCAGAAAGTGATGAAGACAATTAGAGATTTCGACTCATCCCGTTTCACAGAAAGCTGATAAAGAAATGAAATTTTCATTAATGGTTGATGATCATAATATTTACATGCATTTTCGTAAACATAGAACAAATATTCAGGAAAATATAAAGGCTTCCTAAAAAAATCCCCAATTTTTTCGCATGTTTTTTGCCTATTACTTGCAGGATTTAAAACCAAATCGTAGGAAACTTACAGAATACGTTCGATAAGCATTGTATTAAAATGTGAAGCAAATACTTTGAATATGAAAGGAAATATGAGTATTTTTAGAAAATGATTTTGTACTGCGCATGTGCGAAATGTAGCGTATTTTTACTTTAGTGACTTAGAGCCAGATATATAGGGCAAATTATATAAAAATTCCAGCTCATTCAAGTCATTTGCTCTAACATATTGTCAAGTGTTCTAGAAGGTTCTAAGAAGATTTGGTTTAAAACTCTGCAAGTTACAAGCAAAAAAATATGCGGAAAAATTTGGAATTTTTTTTCGAAACCTTTATATCTACCCGAATATTTGTGCTATATTTATGAAAATGTATGTAAATATCATGCACGACAAACATAACCATTGTTGAAAGCTTCATCTTGTTATCAGCTTTCTTTGAAACGGGATGAGTCGAAATTTTTTGTCTTCATCACTTTTTGGCCGTTCCCCTAAATACTCTAGAGATCGAATCTTCACTGTAAAATGTGAGTTCAATCCTAATATTTACATGTTCGAAATTTAAGTTTCTTTAAAAAGTTTAAAGTTTTAAGTTTTTATTACTTTAAAGTTTTTTTAAGTTTCTTTTCTTTTTTCGTATATTGTTTGCTTAAAACTTGCAATGTTTTAAACCAAATTGTATGAGACTTGCCAAATACGTGACAATATGTTAGAAAAACATTGTTCTTAAGATTAAAGTTAATATCTTGAATATTACAGTAATTATCAGTATTTGTAGTAAACAATTTTTTACTGCACATTTGCGAAACGTAGCGTAATTTATTTTTCAAACCATTTAGGAACCAAACATATAGGACAACTCATAGAAAAATTCCAGTTCAGTGCCATTACTTTTCAGAAAGATATCAGTATTTCAAAAACTGAATTATTTTGTTCCCTAGAAGAAACGAAATGATGGGAGTTCTTGCAGAAATTAATATTTTTTTAAACTTGAATTTCGAACAGTAACATTAAATTTTTGAAGGTAGAATATCCTGAATACTCATGTATTTTTATAAAATGAATACAAAATTTAAATTGTATTTGGATGATAACTATTCGAAGATTCACGATTTAAAAATTTCAATTTGAACATGAACCATCATCATTTTGTTTCACTTAGAGAAGAAAAGAATTCAGCATTTGCAATGTCGACATCTTTCTGAATGCTAACGGTGTTGAACTGGAATTTTTATATAAGTGTCCTTTTGTATCTGGCTCTTAAGTTATGAATGTAAAATTAGGCTACGTTTCGCACATGCGCAGAAAAAAATGCTCAATGTGTGGGTTCACTGAGAAACCAATGAACGTGAAAAGGTTAATAATTTTATGACAATTTGGACCAATTTTTTCTTTTAATATGAAGTCATCGGTTGCTATACTTGGTACTAAATTAACTGGCGAAAGATTCAATATTTTTCAGCTTCCTCAAAGAAAATTAATTAATTTTCTGTTTCCTTATTGCTACATGTAACGAATGCAAAGTTTAAAAAGTAAATTACTTTTTAAAACATAGCATTAATTTTAAAAAGTTTGAAACATTTGAAAAAAGTAGAAAGTTTTTTTTCAAATATTGTATTTGTAACATTCAGCAACGTATAAACAATGCATTTAAAGTATCCTTAATTATAAAGAATCATATGCATTTTCTATCAATAATATTTAGTGTTTCATGGTCTTGAAAAAATTGAGAAGATCAGACCAAGTTTTCACGAGACTAAATCTGCACCAGAGATATTATATTCTTTATCTCTGAATAGGGGGAAACTTAAAATATTCATATTTCCTTTAATACTGAAAGTATTTACTTCATATTTTAATACAATGCTTTTCTGATATATTTTATGTATTTCTTAAGATTCATACAAGTTGGTTTTAAACTTTGCAAGTTATGAGAAGAAAAAAAAGTGAAAATATGGGATTTTTTTTAGAAACCTTTATATTTTGACGAATATTTGTGTTGTCCTTGCGAAAATGCATGTAAATATTATGCACATAAAACATAACCAATGATGAAATTTTCAATTCGTTATCAGCTTTCTTTGAAACGGGATGAGTCGAAATCCCTTTTTGTCTTCATCACTTTCTTGTCGGTCCCCTAAATACTCTCGTCACCAAATCTTCATTTTAAAATGCGAGCTCAAGTCTATTCTTTACATGTTCGAAATTCTAAGAAAATTCATGCAGATTTTTGGGAGATGTTTGAAAAAATATTCAAATTCTAGTATCCACATTATATTGGCAACCTATTGTAGAATTTGTAGTTTCATAATGCTGATTAAGCCTACTGCCAAATTTATGCTGCAGTGAGCTTGTTAAATGTAGAAAAGTGAGTGTTCTGCTTGCTCGTGTATGTCAACAAAGTTTTTTTTTTTAATCACAGCATAAAAAATTAGTTCTTATATTTTTGAGAAAATATGTTTATGGTTAAAAATGTAATGCAAAATAATGCTGCTATGTAAATAAACTTTAATTTAAAGAAGGACAAAATTGAAAATATCATTTGAAGACGAAAAATTTGTCGATGAATTAAGCGTTATAGTCAGCATACATGTGATGTAACGATAGATGGTGGGAATGAAATTGTCTACAGGATGATGTAGCAAGCTATGGATTAGTTATCTGCGTTGAAGAACCCTTTAGAAGGAAAATTGTCCGCTGGCGAATCATCAACACTATCCTTAAGAAAAGGAAAATAAAAAAAAATTATCCAATTCTTTTTGAATGATTTTCGGTTAATAATTTAAGACTCATTTAAGATTTTTAAAAATCGACAAAACAAGAAGTATTTAATTCTCGTTTCAGTGTTTTCAAATATAATTTTTTTATTAGATAACAATTAGAAGAAAGTGACATGCTTGATTTATGCTATGACGTGCTGCCATCTATACGAGCCCGAAGAAACGATTCTTTTGAAGTTGAATCATGTTTGACTTTGCTGTCTAAACTTTGCAGAAAATGCTTAGAATCAACGTATTAGTATTTTGAATGCTTTGTTCATAAGTATATACAGTATTCATATTCTTTTAGACTTCCCAAGGGCTCAGAGGAATAGTGGTGCAAACCGAAAGAAAGTGTAAATCGCAACAAACCACTTAGGTAGAAATGCAGTGGAATTCTGAAAGGACAAAACAAAAAGTGATGTTAAGGACTGGGAAACTGATAAGGAGGGACGGAAAATGCAGAGTAAAATTGTACCTGCTATTAAAATTTAAAGTTCTTTTTAGAATCAAAATTAAGTATTTTTCATAGTTTTTATGATAAAATACGTGATGATTTTTTTTAAAAAAGGAAGACGGATACACTAAATTTTTTTCGATTTTATTTTTGTTAGTTAAAGATTTGTGTCAAATGGAGTATTATTTTGATAGTTAATAATTTGGATTAGAGTGTTTCCTAAAATGCTGTTGGTTTTAAACTGTTCTATGGCTACCTATTTTAATCAGAAAGCTTGAAAAATGATGTCATCACAGATATCACAATTAGTGGTGGAGAATCGGGCAGGCTAAGGATCGCGTTCACCACCCACAATGCTTCAGGAAAAATTAAATTTTATTTAATTTCAGCAGCTTAAATCCGGGTAAGTTAATTTTGAAGATAAATTTTAAATTTGCTGGTTACTATCTATGTATTACCTCCCTTTCAGTGGCGGCCCGTACATTAGAGCTGCAGAGCTGCAGCACCCCCTAAAATTATTTTTTAAACTTGTATTTTTCTTTTGAATCTTATTTGCTTGCTTTTGCACTCTCAGAGTTCAATGACTTACAAAAATGCACTAACAGTAGAAAAAAAATGAAGAAAATGCATAAAATGAAATAAAAAAAAATTAAAGGTCTGAGCTGCAAAATACTCTGCCCCCCTCCCCCGAAATCCGTTCACTGAGCAGAAAATCCTGAGTGAAAAAGCAACTCAATCGATATTTTGCTGCATTTTTACTTTCATCCGTTATGCATGAAAGGAAGTAGTATTTCATACGGACAGGGTATTATATAGTCCTTTTCATCTGAGAGAGCGCCGCGAAATGTATTTTGAACATTTAATCAGAAAAATTAAAGGACGGACAATGTATATGAAAAAAGAGCTTGGATCTGAGAGAGCGCATCGCAATCACAAGTTCTAAGTGTTCAAGTGTAAGGAATTCCATAGTGTAAAAATATTTATTTTATATTGTTTTTTTATTTTTATAATATTGGTAACTTTTGTATACAACGGAATTAATTCTAAAGCTCACTATCAGAATTAATTTAAAATTTTAAATTTTGGAATAAAAATCAAAATTTGTGAAGAAACCAAGTAACTTAATAATTTGCTCTTTGAACTTTGTTCTACAATAATCACATAGAAAATTGCGAAAAATATCCCATATCACTATTTTAAAATAAATTACAAATGACGCTAAATGAATACTATTCAATTATTAAATATAATTCCGAATAAAATGATAAATTTAAAAAATTCTTAAATTTGAGAAGGATATGAATGGCAAACAAAAATATCCGCAGAAGCAAATCAAAACATGACTGCAATTGTATGTTAAGACATTAAATATAGAAAAATATTTCATTAAAATAAATTCATATCATATAATTTTGTAAGCCCAAATGCCGAAAGCCATTAGATCAAATTATTTTCGAATATTTCGTTAAGATAAGTCAATATCTTTTAATTAACTTTCGTGCTGCCATCTATGATGTTGAGACTAAATCTGAGCAGAGAAAGAGAAATGGAATTCTTTCCGCATATTTATCAATGTCATGAAAATCAATCAATGTTATCGGTAAAAGCGTATAAATGCCCATCAGTGGTAAATAAGTGAAATCTATACGAACCGCTAAAAAATTTGAGGAATCATATGTTTCCTGCGAACAGTGCTAGCATAAAGCTAAAAACACTGTCATCTTTTCTTGACATTTTGTGAATTATGAATGTTCGTTTTGATTATGATGCATTTGCACACAATTCTGTTATGATTGTTTCTTATATATTTATACATATATATACACATACATACAAAAGACAAGCAAATCAATAGTAAAAACTACATACATACTATATATATATATATATATATATATATATATATACTATATGTATATATCTTTCATATATATATATATATATATATATTAAAGAAAAAATTACAACTATTATGGTAGAGAAAAATATCTCATTTTTCTTCTAAATTAGTTTAACAACCAAAAACGTATTTTATAGTTAAAATATTTTATATTTCTTTAAAATTCAATTTAAATTAAAGCATCAATATTTAAATTCGGCTTAAAAGAAAAGTATCTTTTATATGAATGGTTTCTTGTTGGAACGATTTTGAAATTTCTTTAACTTTATTTTGGATTATAAAATAACTTTAGCAGATATATTTCTAGCAAAATCAGAATAATATTGAATTGTGTTTCTATACTAGCTTTATAGAAGTTTCCACAGGTGTAAAAAGCTACAGGATCAATTGCCCTCATGAATATCATCATCTGCAATAGTGTTTTTTGTTGTTTGGCATTCTTCTGTGATATTTATGTAGGAAAAATTCTCTTTAAAACCAAGATTAATACAACAACATTTCGTTTTCTACACTTGAATTTAAGTACATTAAAATCCCGGTTAACAAAAATTCTATCCGAAATGCCTCTGCAATCTAATCGCAAATAAAAAAAATACGTACTGTACTGCACGGAAATAATCGCGAAGGCGACAATATCGCTCATTTTTTTTTCTGTTAAGCCTCCCCAAGAATGTCAGTTAATAATTTTAGGATGTTAAAATTAATGAGTATTAACGATATTAATTACGATATTGTTTACCTGTACCCGTCAGGAGCACTGGCCCCGAACAAGCTGGTGCGAACATTGCTTCCGACGGAGGGTTAACTTTAAAACAAAACTAAATGTAGTCTAAAGAGAGTTTTGAATTCGTTTTATACTCAAAACATTTCAGAATTTCATACTGTAATTAGATCCAAAATAGTAATAGATTCTCATAGTTTAATCGAAAATTATTTTTCCGAAACGGTTCCCCCCTTTAGTTGGGTTAACTAGGTTGTACTGTAATCATAAAAATTGTTATTATTTTCTTCCATTTCATAATAATAATATAAATACTCCATACGTGAAAGTTTTGGCATCTACTTGAGAAAAGCAATGGAAATTTAGTAATTTTTATATGTTTAATAGTAGGGGATAATAAGACGGATTTTAAATCATTTCTCTCGTCGGTTAGGAAAAAAAAGTTTAAAGCTACTTTCGTTATATGATTATCTTTGTGAAAGTTTTATCGAAATAATTCTTTATTTTATATGATTCACTCCTTAAACGTTAATACTTGATGAAAAATATCATCTGAAATTTATTTACTTGTGATTATATTCAAAAAGGTAATATAAAGGTGAAGTCAATTAAAGAGCGATATTCGAAAATGGCAAATATATTACATGCTGCCATCTATCGCCATCTTGCTGTACCTCAGTTGCTCGAAATTGTCATCCAACAGAATTTTTTTTACTAAACATAACAGCATTAAAGTCTTAAAGATAATAATTTCGCATATGCGTACAATAAATTTAAATCTTTTTAATGAAAACCAGAAAAGTAATAAAAAATAAACCAGAAAATTTGTAAATCTCTTAAATCTATCTTTCTTATTGGAGAACTTTTCTATTTTCAAATTTCCCTTTATTCTAACCGTTTTGATAAAAATTGTATATTTTTTGGAAACCATAATTAGTTTTATCAGAAAACAACTACTATAAAATAATTTATTCTTATTTTCATATTAAAATAATTCCAACTAATTTGACAGTTGACGGAATAAAGATTCTTGCGTTTATTTACCGCCTAAGAATTCGTTATTGACAGAAAAACTGTAATGCTAGCTTCAATCTCAAGGACTTTTACAGACGCAGAACATTTGGATTCGTATTCGTAAATTTTGGTGCATCTACTGAATTCATTTTAAAGTACTGGATGACAATAATTTCATAAAAAGCATTATTACAATTTGTTCTATAAAAAAATTTCAGTAAACAGAGCTTTTGAATCAGTACACATAATTTTTGTTACATTTTATAGAAATTCACTTCAATTTATTCCACAAAAGCATGTCATTTGATTAATTTTTTTCCTAGTTTCTTTAAATGCCTTAGATTTGATGTGTACTGTGTGCGTTTATTGTTAGATATTGAACACTATTTTGATGGTTTTCTTCAACTCTGATTTTTTTTATATAATAAGCACAAAAAGGTCTTTTGTAACCCACTGCCTTACGCTTCCATATAAGTTTTGGATTTCGATCGACATAGATGCCAAGACCGCTATAATGTAAGAGAAATTTGGTGATCGCCAGTCCATCTACTTTTATGTTACAATTTGCTGCATGTACCATAAAATAATCAGACATAATGAATTTTTTTCTAATTCAAGTCGTGAAGTAGATTTGATAAGTGCAAATCACGGTTCCCCCGTGCGCCAGACTTTCTGCATATTGTTTAGCAACGGATTAAGAAACACACCGCGCTTTTGCGCATGCGCCGGGCGGAGTTATTTTCATCAAAATAGAGGGGAATGGAAGGGTGATGTTTACATTTTACTGAGCGTGATCAAACAAAGAACTCCGGAAATGCGATCATATGACTCATTGCCTGACACCCCTTTCACGTGTAAAATCGTCCAAAAGTGGTAGTCCCGGGATCCGTTGTTGAACAGTAGTTTCGGCGAGGACTTGCGCACATGATTCGCTCTGACAGATTTAAGCTTGTTGATTTGTTACGCGCATGCAAACAATCAAATGGAACGAATTTGTATTAGCAATAAATATTGCTGGAAATTGCTCTAATATAGGAAATTTCGAAAAAGAACAGAGTGGTTTAGAACATTTGATGAATTAAATTCTATCTGATGTATTTACGTAGTTACTTAATAATTTCGACTTTCGTTTTCATGTCTGCTTTTCTTTTTTTCATTTTTTTAAAGGTAAACATATAATTTGACACATTTGTAATGTCATAAAACTCTACTGTTGTGTTAATCGATTTTCTTGAAATTCTAATTAAGATTTAAAAGGCAGAAGATTGCGAAGGGAATATCTGTTAAACCGTTAGCTTTATCTCTGATTGTTCAAATACGATTTTTTTTCATAAATTTAAACTTAACGGCGGAATGAGTGCTTTACGTTCAAAAAGTCTGCAAAATATTACGCGCATTATACAAAAAAATCCCAAAATCCCAATCCCTTAGCTAAGAAAGCTAAATTTGTTAAAATTTATTTTTCTTTAATTTGTTAAAATTAAAGAAAATTAATTTGTTAAAATTAAAGAAAATTAATTTGTTAAAATTAATTTTCTTTAATTTTAGCAAATTAAATTAATAAATAAATAAATTTATTTATTTATTTATTTATTAAATAAATAAATTAATTAATTAATCAATAAATTAATAAATAAATTAATTTGTTAAAATTTATTTATTAATTTATTTTTGGTTAAAATTTATATATTTCACTTAAATTGACTTCTTTAAATATATTTAAATTTGAAAATTAATAAGTTCATTTTATAATGAAAAATATAATCTAAATCTGCATGATTTTATCAGCTGAAAATTACTATAAATATTTTAAACCCATATAAAAGAAATCCAGCAATAGCTAGCAAATTTTCATCTAAAAATGTGATTAAGAATTTCTTATTATTCGCTCTTAAGCTTCATTTACAAAAAAGGATTGTCAAGACATCATTTGTACATTATTGAACGAAATTTTTGATGAAATTTAATAAATCTAATATAATTGTTCTATGATTTAAACATTTGTTTCCAAATGTTTGAGAAAGCAATGTTATGCAATTTCAGAGTTTTGCAAATTATATAAGTTTTAGTCTGGACTCAGACGGTTTCTTTTTTTAAATTTTAACACTCCACTAAACATCAAAGAACTGAATAACTTTATAACAGGTAATCTTTACTCAAATTTTTCACTTCAGTATCTAGACTATATTATAAATACCATATATCTGAAATTTTATTAGAATCTTATCTTATCTTATTTATCTCTATAGAATTTCATATTTTTTTAGAATAATTTTATTAATTGTTTTTCAACAAGAAGAAAAAAAATTTGGAAATATCCCACTTTGAGAAGAATGACGAATGAAGTTTAAATTTCCAATTTAACCTGAGTCGAAACAAAGCTTTTATTCAAAAATATACAATTTCATTACTTCATTATGTTTTCTCTCTATCAAATCGCTATTTGAATTGCACTTCAGTCAATGTGATTTTTGTTTCGTCATTGTGTTCTTAACCCTAATGAAAATTATGATAATACTTTCAACCGGCATGGAGGTAATTGAATAATACCTCCATGCCGGTTACTAACTAACGTGAAAACGCATGTTATCCGACATAAAGAAGAAAGGAAAAACAATATATAAGAGAAAAACCATTAATAAGAAATAACAATGTAAATTTCTGTGCTGAATATAGTGTAAATATTTGGTGTTTTTTCTTGTCTTTTTTGTATTGTTTTTTGTCTTAAATAAAATTCCAATGTCTGGCCCATTAAACCGTTCAGTGACCTGACTAGTCATGGGTAAGGGGTAAAAACGTCATTTTGTTCTATTTTCTGACCTGGAGATACTTTTTCGGATTAATATCTGTCTTAAGAAATATTTATACACCTTCCATGCATTTATTATGAGCAATTATAAGATGGAATCGAAATATGACAATTCAAAATCACTTAAATTGGCAATAATGTCCCGAATAACGCATATTTTTATTCTAAGAATGTTTGAAAATTATATCCTGTATACAGCGAAGATGTGAAATAAGAAGTTTATTTAAAAAATTTTAAGAACAAATTTCCTAATGTTCTTAAATGCAGAAATTGTTCCCACTTTAATAATTTTCTACTTTTATTCATTTTCATAAACATTTCTGAATCTTGAAACCAATTTTTCTCCAATTCATTACCAGGTGGAGCCACTTTCATGGAATAAGAACATAATAAAATTAATTTATAAACTGATAATTGAGTTCTGAAAATATTGAAACAATGCATTGTCCTTGAGAACGGAGAAACTAAATTCAAAACTAGCATATTAGGAAATTGATGGTAAAACTAAAAACAAAATTCCATTTCTACAGGTATGGAAAAAGTCAAGCTAAATGAAAGTATGAAAATTCAAATATGAAGCTACCTAAACAAATCAAGAATGTTTTCTTATTTTCCTGATAACTGCTTCATTTTCAGGCATTAAATTATTATGAAACGTCTAAAATTTCCTCCTGATTATTGTAGACGATTCACAAGAAAATCAGTTTTGACAACTTGAGAATAGGTTTTCAGATAAAATATTTTTTTTAAAATGTAATTTTCGGTCGAAAATAAGTTCCGAACGTAGGAGGTTAATTTTAGCTTTCTCCCGTTTCAATCTTGAAATATCTTCGGTAGAGAAAGAGATACTTTCTGAAAACTCGGCGCCCACCTTGTTTCGAAAATAAGGCGAATTATACGAAACCGCAACCAGCCACAAATGATAATGCTATATTTATTTTTGAATTTCCTTTAAACTGTTTGTACCAGTATAAGAGTAGCTTTGTTCCATTAAATATATTGCTGCGGATACGAAAAAGATAATCGATAATAAAACTGATGCTTCAATTTTCTTAAGAGATATTGTTCATGATGTCTTCAAAAATATTCAATTCATTTATTTGATGAAAAGATGTGGAAGAAATGGTAGAACTCTGATTGTTTTGTTTGCCTCTTTGATACAACAGTCGATACATTTTGAGAATTTTATATTCTTTTATATTCAAAATATGTTTTGAGAGACATTCTATTAGACCAAAAGATTTATTTTTTAAAAATTAGGCAGGACTTATTAGACTTTCAATTTATATAAATTTCCCTCTATGCAGTAAATGATTCGCCTGTACTCTCTATTCTAGCAGTGCTACTGGCTATTCCTGGTTCTTACTGGTAATAAAACAAACTTATAACCCTTATTTTAATCAGAATATTAATGCAGAAGCTTATAATAATTATAAATAAAAAATAATTTTCAAAGATCAAAGGTAGATACAATATTTCTCTTTTCCGAGATAATGCCGACCACTTTTTTCAACTTTTTTTCAACCTTTCTCTCCTTACTTCCGTTGTTGAAAAGGGTTCTTCGTCAAACTATTTCCGGTCGAAGAGAGTAATTAGTCTTTTACACTTTGCATAACAATTCAGCTATCTCAGATGTCGATTTTTAAAAAGAATTGATATTTGCTTTCTGTTCGCCTAAACGTGAGAGATAATAGCTCCTGATTGTGATGTAAAAATCAAAGTTAAAGATCACCTGCTCAGCTCTCAGGACTATAAAGCGTGTCGTTTCTTAGCTACATTGAAGCCTCTATACAGCGGCTACCCTCTTCTCTAAGGAAAATTGGCCGCTCAGAATGGTGCAGATCTAAACGGGATCGATGTTTACAAGTAAAAAATTTGTATTTAAATATGCCCTGACAAATTTTTTATAAACTTCTTTTTATTTATAGTTAAAGTTAATCAAAATAATTTATTTTGTGTTGATTTTTTTGTGATGTGTACCGGTTTTTACCTATACTTTCCCTCTCTCTGTTTTGTTCATGTTTTTTCTCTTTTGTGTATTCTGCTATTTGTTTTGTCTGTTTTACATTCTTTGTATTTTGTTTGATTTCCATTCTTTGTGTTTCATTTGTTTTATATTTTTGTGTTTTGTTTGTTTTGTATTTTTGGGTTTTTGTTTGGTTCTTTTTTTTTTGCTTTGTTTTCAGTTTGGGGTTGTGTCTTGTATTGTAATCTCTGCCGTCTTGTTGCGCATTTTTGTGTCTGTAGCTGTTATGTCAATAAGTGCAATAATTGTGTGACATTGCTTTTAAGTAATGCCTTTTTCTAAATATTTAACTTGACTTTTTAAATATGGTGAGGTTGCTTGTAGTTGATGCCAGTAACACCAATTCGCGCTCATGTCTCTTTTTCCATGGAGGGTCATCGAATGATTCTACAACCATTGTGTTGAGGCAACCCTCCTGGGTTATGGAATGGAATGGGAAATAAGCACTGATCCATTATTTCTGATAAAGCAAATTTTAAGAATCAGCTATAGAAAAGTACGTTATTCGAAAATTTCTAATATTTTTTGAGAAAAGATATAACAAGTGTTTACTTAGATCTTTCAGCTTTTTCGAAAGTAACTTTTTCATTTTTTTTAAATGCCAAAGTAAATTCTTAAACGTCTCGATGGTAGTTGTTAAGGAATTGGCAGTAATATCCTGCATTTTTTGCTAAAGCCTACAGATCTGAATTTTCCAGTTGCAACCCATATCAGCAGATTCTATGACAGAGTCCGAATCACTGCCTAAAAGTCACAAATGAACTCTTAACCCCTGGTAGAAGATAATGTTCACTCCTTTCTTCATATTTCGATCTGATTTCCCGTGTGTATTTATTTTTCGTTCTTTCTATCCTCCCTTTTCCTATTGATTAAATTTCCAAGGCCAGGAGAAGAAAAGATTATATTTTACTGAAATTAAACGGGCAACCAATCTAACTCCTCAGAGTAATTCAGTGACCGTTTGTAGAGGTTATTTTAACATTATGTCTATGGACCAAAATTTCAGTGACAAGATAAATGAGCGTTGAGAGGCATGACCGCTGTGCAGAAGTGGCCGCTTAGAGAATTAAAATTATCCAGAGAGCATTTTAGAGCAATATACCTTTGATGAATTGAGGGGCCGCGGTGGCCTAGTGGTAAGGTCTCGGCATTGGGGCCGGAGAGCTCCAGGTTCGAAACCCGATTCCACTGAAGATCCGCCGTGTATGGGGCCTGTTGCACGCTAAATCATACGTAGTGGCCAAACGTCCTCCCGTTGGTGTGGCGTGGAAGTTTGGAGAGGGGGGTGCCAGCTCAGGTGTCGTCCTCGTCATCTGACCGAGGTTCAAAATTACGAGGTCCGTCCCAAAATAGCCCTCGTGTTGCTTCAAAACGGGACGTTAATATAACTAAACTAAACTTTGATGAATTGAAATATAGCATTCAAACAAATTTGCAAAGACAACTGAATAAATACATACCAAGTATATTTAATTCACTTTTATTACGAAACAACACTTTATTTAACCCTCTCACACCGAGCGAGGCGGTCCCGGGTGGTCTAAAAATTTCCCCTTAACAGCGACGAAGGCCGGTCTGAGGCGGTTGGCTACTTTTGAAGGGGGAGAGGTTCTGAAATCGCTTAGGAGATAAGCGCGGTAGGGGTCCAATTATCATTGTCAACCACAGCCCATTTCCGTGCTCCTTACGGGAAGGTTATAGCAGGGGGTGGGGTTGTGTGTTATATGACCAACCATGTCGCTTACTGCCAAAAACTCCCAATTTTAAAAGCGCAAGAAGAAAAAAGTCGTCTCGGGATTAAAGAGTTAAAGAATGCTAAGCAGTGGCGAGAATTTAACCGAAGCAAGTGAAGCAGTGCTTCGGTAAGCAAATTGTTTTCTCATAGGTTGTATTGTTGTGTGCTACAATTGTTCTCTTGAAAAGTTTCAGAAAAGCGGTCGCATTTTTTGTCGTTCCGGACGACAATAGAATGGATTTAGTATTGAAACGCCCTTCCTTAATCTGTAATTTAGCTTCTCAGCAGACATTTAGTGCTATGTGAAAACGCTTGTTTAAGGTACGAAAGTGATTCGTGCTTGTGTATGGTAGAAATTCGTTTCGCTATTGACTTCTGCGAGTTCATGGTCATTAATTCATATCCTTCCTCGCTTGCACTGATACCAATTACCAATAATGGAGCGGCAGATGATTGTTAGCTTCCTAGCGGAACTTTGATGTGATATAAAATATGCATGTTTAAAGTAGACAAGTGATTCATGCTTCATCCTGTGGGTGTGGAGCATTGCATTTACACGCAAAGAAAAAGAAAGATAGAATTACTGATGGTCACCAGGATATGATTATCAAATAGACAAAGTAGGCAAATTATATGGCCTTCGAAATTATGAAGGTCTCGAGGCCTTAATAATGTTTTTCAGGTATATTTTGGGCGATTTAGTTTTGTGCTTTCATTTGTTTCATAATGGCCGTGTACTTGAACTTATTCAAACTGAAATCAAGCATCGTTTATAGTTCAGAACATTAATGAATTTTTTCATGTTTTTTTCTTTGCTAGCATATCAGTGTGGTCCAAATTGGACTGCAATGCCAGAATTTATATTAAAGTATTTGGATTTTCTTTGAAAAGGAATTTTTTTGCTATTTTGTTTAAAAATAGTTTTGAATTTAAATTCTTTCATACAGTTCATGCTAAAACTAACTCTCATTACGGTGACCTTAAATAATTGTTTTGCCATCTCAGCTTGTCATAATGTTTTTTATTCAAAAGCTGCTTACATGAGGATTAACTTAAAATCAATAAAAAAAAATCTAGTTTTAGAAGTTGGCAGGGGAAAGTGGGTCTCCAAAATTTGTATTAAAATAGAGCCCTTCCAGGGTACAATCCGGCTTTGATGATTACTTCATTTAGAAGTGGTGCTGCATCCTGTTATGTGTCATGTGGAAATCATTTTGTGTTTTTGTGGCATTTTATTTTAACGCTTCTTAATATTATTATTCTTGTGTTCAACAATTTTTCATGTGGGAACAGTTTATTAATATTAGGGAGAGTGAGTCATTAAAATTTTTTACCTTTGAATGCCTGACGGTACAGCTGCTGTACCAGACACGAGGGAGGATTTCACTCCCGGCATTCAACGCAGTTCTTCTGGTTTAAGTCCCCGTAGCCTAAAGGTTACAAGTGCCTTTCGAGTATGATGCCCTCTAAGTATAATAGATTTCTTGTTGAAAAATAAATAGCTCTCTGTAATTCTAGAGCCCAAACATTGTTCATGTTTGAAATTAACAATATCATAAGTTACTATGAATCCCGACTAAATTCTTACTGTATTTTTTTCTGTAACTAAAATGGCTAAAGTTATTTATCAACTATTCATCCCTTCAGCTCCCGATCCAAATATGTCTACGTTGTAAGTAAATCATGAGATATGTCCTTGAAGTGTAATATATCATAGGGCTGACTTTGAGCCTGCTAATGGAGAACTATCATACGCTTATTTAGTTGTATTTTATATTTCTTTTTTCATGTCATAAAAATTTGATTAAGTCGGTAAAGTCCTAAATTTGAAAAAAAAGTTTAATGATTCATTATGAAAATATTTCATAGTACAATAAACGATAAAAATGTGAAACCTACCAAAATTGGTAATATTTTCTTTTAATCATTTCTGTAAAAGCAAATTATTTTAAATCATCTAAAAAAGAATTCATAATATAAACGCTTTTCAGTTTATAACCATTAACACTTCTCATATAAACATTTTTATCGAAACTGTGGGGTTTCTACACTGTAAAAAATATCCGTTTTTTTTCCCGGACTTTTTCCGTATATTTGACGGCTTAAAGCTGTTTTGTTGACAAACCGGTTTTTCACCGTTTTTCGCTCCAGCCATTAACGGTTTAAAACCGTCAGTTCAAATTCTATTTTTCGTCATACGGTATTGCTTTCCGTACGATAACTTTCCCGTTTCTTAAACGTAATTTTATTGCAATCATTTCATGTTTTTAATAGGGTTCCATCTCCGTAACCTTAAAATACGTGTTCTGGCAATAGTTGATTTTTACACCACTAGGTGGCGCCACTAGAGCTATAGTAACTTTAAAACTCAAATAGATTATTTTTTCTTTACTTTATGGAGTCTCCGGTGGTCTAGTGGTTAGAGCGACTGCCTTTTATTTCTATGAGCGCGGTTTCGATCCTCTTGCGTCGAAGTCGTCCAAGTAAGCTCAATTAAAAATTACGTTAATTAAACTAATTGAAATTAATAATTAAGCCTTGATTACTTAACATTCCTAATTGATAATGCACATCAGCACATTTCAACTCAACTCGAACAGAAGGAGAAAAATAACTCAACTCAGTCGATGACGTCACTTACTTCGATGACTTAATTTTTACGGAGAAAACTTGATTTCATACGGTAAAAAACTGTTGTGACTACGGATTTACTTCGTAACTTTTACGGTTTTCCACAACCAACCCAGCTGCCAGTTTAAAACCGTAAATTTTACGGGATTTTTTTTACAGTGTATTCCGATGTTTTATATATATTTTGAGCATTTTCTCAAAATAAATGTTTTGACTTCATTCAAATTTCAATCCATGAGTATTATTATTTTAGCTAGAACTATAAACTTCTCTCCTTTATTGTATCAGCGTCTATTCATAGAATTTCGCTTAATGAATATCATTTTTTTGTATTGATTAACTCTTGAATTATTATAGCATATTCTGGAAGAAAAATCATATTATTCTAGATTTAAAGCGAATACTTTTTCAGTGTTATTAAGCACGCAGTATATTGTGTAGAAGTAAAGTATTTATTTAAGAGTATCCGAAAAAGATTACTCATGTGTTATTATAATGAGCATGAAAGAATTTCAAGTTTTACCGCATTTTGATGCATTTTATTCTTGTCTTATCAAAAAATAACAAAGTTAACAATGATATTTCCGAAATTGTTTTCACAGCATATCAGTTAATATAATAAAATATACAATTGCAGTTGCTCAGAAATTTCGGAACAAAATTTTTTATATCTATTGTAACCATAATTTACCCTTACAAAATATTTCAATGCTTTAAATAATTTTGATTTTTCATATTTTTTTAAATATCTTTAAAGGAAATCACAAAAGCAAATAAATCCAAAAAAATTCGAGAAAATAATATAATTATAGCTTCGGTTAGAAGTTAAATTGAAATAAAACAACTTAAAATATTATAGATCTGCTTACTACACAAATCAAGGTTAATTAATTTATGGAAATGTTTTATATGAATGCTTTTATAATACTGTATTTTAAACAAATCCAAGGAAGATCTTCGGAAAATAAACGAGACTCGTTGAGATTTTGCTATTTTTATAGAAATCAGATTGGAATCTGTTCTTTTATTTATGAACTCTGAAATTTACAACTCTATTTGAATTCGAAGAGTAAACAAAGAACAATGGCATTTAAAATGCGGAAAGGAAAGGAAATGGAATGAGCCCAAAATACAAATTCTAGCAAACTTTGAACTTTAAAACAGATTCTGGGCGTAAACCCATCGTTTTTCCTCCTCTGTACGGCATTACTCACTATTCAAAATAGCAAGACTAAATCTTACTATGATAAATATATAGAGCAAACATTTTCCACTATTTCCTTTATTTGAATTTACCGAAACTTCCAGAATACTAAATCGGTTTTTCTAAAAAGAATTCTAAGAACAATTACTAAGTATTCTGTATGTCCCGATAAAAAGTACTCGAATGCATGAAAAAAACGCGATTTTTTTCTGTAAGCATTATTACTCTACTATTCGGTATTCTAAAACCGAAATTTAAATATCGGCAATCCCAACAAAATATCATGATCAAATATCACCATATAATAATCCCTCTTTACAAAAAATAATAAATAAATACTAATATTAATATTCCTATAATATGTTAATTATAATAATAATAATAAATTCTTTTTAACATAAAAAATACAGATAGGGCAGTTTAATTTCTTTTGAAACAACAAACATAATTAATAACATACTTCAGTGTGTGTATATTAATCAATTGATTAAAAACCCAAACAGTATTTGACACAAGAATTAAAACAGTTCGATACATAATAATATTAGTCAAGTAACATGTTCTTTTATATTCAATAAATTACTAACGCTGTTGCAAAATACAGCATTATTTTCTATAGATAAATTATATTTATTTTGATAATTATCAATTATTTCTTGCATAGAACTGTTATGGATCCCAGTTGTGTCAACATTAAAATATAACAAAAGAATCCGATATTAAAAAATCAACTCGCTTCTTAATTAACGTTTCCAGCAAGTTAATCCATTATTTATAATAGTAAACATTGTATAATAAAGTTAAAAGATATTATTATATATAGTTTATCACAAATATTTCATTTTGTTATTTAATGCAATATATGGATAGTTATCAGTACAATGGAATATATTCATGGGTTAGAAGTTATACCATGCCATATTCCAACTTTGATGCAGGGTATCAATTTGTTCCAACCTGTACGTGCTTGCAAGGCAATACTTCTTGAACAATGACAAGGCCTTTCACAAGTGATTGATCTCGGAAAGAAATGGAAACGCCCACGAACACGTTAACTATATTGATCGTAGTTTGCCATCCTCGTAAATGGCTGTCCATATAAAGGAATCGTGCTTTATCAAAGAAAAATATAATCCCAAGCACGAGCAGTGCATTTTTGAAACCCAAAACTCTGCCGAAAAGTCCTTTTTGTAAGTTGTGAAGATTTGCATGAAGAAATTTATGGATTTTATCAATTACTAGCCGTCTTTGGTAATCAGTTTGTTTGCAGGAAGTATTGATTATGAGTAGTTTCCGTTAAATTTGTTAAGCTGGAAGGGAAATCGAACCTTAGTTCTCTCAACAAAGCCATTTACACTCTCAATTGTGATAGACATTTAAATAGTGCTTTTTCGTGCGTGTGGTATAATACCTTACACTTATCCACATAGCACGTACGTTTGCAGCAAGTTTGATATTCACTTGATATTACCTTGTCATGGCAAATTTGACGCGTCAAGCTTGAAGCGAACTTGTGGCAAACTAAAAATGCACAATCGTCACCCTCGCTCGCAAAACGAGTTTGCCACAAGTTCGCCGTGACAACTAGAGCCACCCTTCCTTGCAATCCAAGCTTGATGTGAGTTTGCAAAACAAGCTTGATGCAAAGATGATAACACAAAAGAGATAATTATCTTTGTCCTTTTTTTAAAGAAACATCCGATTTTTAATATCATCTCCTAGACCGTCCTTCTTTTTATTAATTCAATAAATCAATGATAATTTGTGAAAAAAACTAAATTTTAATAAAAAAATGTTGACACATTTTCCATCTTTTAACTAAATATAGAACTCGCACTTTAAAGAAAACTATATCGCCTTTTTCTTAATGTTGAAATTTTAACGTTTATAAACAAAATTAAACATAAAAAACAGTCAATGTTTGTTGAAAAATAATAACTTGCATTTTGTCCCATTTTAAAAAGTAATTACTTTTGAAACCTAATTTCATAATTTATTCTACTAGCAAAACGTAGTTATTAGCGAAAATCGCTCTCTCTTTGACTTCAGGTCATATTCTCAACTCAAAATTTTAAAAAATTATTGAAATCAAGAAGACAGTTTAAATTAAAACGTGTAGATTCACGATGCATTAGCGCAAACTATTTTCGGCATTCGAGGTCTCGATGGTTGAGTGGCTACGGCGACAAGTTAAGAAGCGAGTTGTCGGAGGTTCGAATCGAAGGGTCGTCTGTATAGTCTGTTTTTGCTGTAGTTTGCAATGAGTTTGACTCGACAAGTTAACTGCAAGTTCGACGCGTGGTGACTTCGTCGTTTGCGTTATCTTGCGGCAGTCTTGTTGTGAACTTGCGGTCGTGCTTTGTCAAAATTGCTGCAAGGTAGCAAGACTGTTGCAAACTAAAATTGCTATGTGGGACTGAGTTTCGGGTACTATTGCAATGATAATGCTAGTTTAAGCTATGAGATTGCAAAACGTAGTTATTAGCGAAAATCGCTCTCTCTTTGATTTCAAATCATGTTCTCAACACAAAATTTAAAAAATTAATGAAATCAAGAAAAATAGTTTAAAATAAATCTATTAGCACAATCTATCTACTCCTCTCGCAGTGTAGCTGGCAGAGTGATTTAGAGCGGTATGCTAGCAAGTGCTCTCTCGCGAGTTCTAATCCGATGTTTTTTTCGTACTCTGTTTTTGCTACGTTTGTAATAAGTTTGACGTGGCAATCTTGCTGCAAGTTCGTCGCTTCTGCAAGCTTGTTTCAAACTTGTTACAAGCTTGCACTCTTGTTGTATCAACCTTGCTACAAGCTTGTAGATTTGCAGTGCAAGCTTGCTGCAAGTTTGATGCAAACTAAAATTGCTATCTGGGATTTTGTTCAATATTTACATGAATGTCTCTAATGGAGTTCTGTCATATGATGTTACAGCCTCAAGAAATATGTAACTGTTCCCTTTAAGTAATACGCATTGTGCGTTGTTTTAAGCTGTGCTGTAACTTCAATTTGTGGTTCGACCTAGGAAATGCGCAGATGATTCTCACAAAAAAATGCTGCGCGTTTTGATTGTATAACTTGAACATGTATAACAGCATATTAGATGGATTGAAAGATGCTGATAAGAAAATGAAGAATTGCAAGTCGAGAATAATATACTCACTCCAGATTCGACATATTTTCGAAATTATTATTTTTATTGCACAATTTTAAAGCGTTATAAACTTCGATCTGATATCTGAAGTAAATTTATATTTAATATTGCATTTAATTTTAAGTATTTTAAAAAATTCATAATTTTTTCAAAAAAGTAGGGTGTTATCCCAAATTTAAATATATTTGTTTAATAAAAGTGAATGTTTTGAAGTAATCTTGAATAATATATATATATCATTATAAATACTGTATTTTTCTTTTCAGTTAAAAGCTCAGTTTGTAAAAACTGTTATAGAAGGCTGTTTAGATGTTAGAGAAGGCTGTTTTTTTCTTCTAAGAAAGGGACAAGTTTTAATTATTTTTTTTACCTTCAGATTTATTTATTGCCGTTTCAAATGTTGTTCTAACTAGAGTGAGGAAGTAAATTGTAAAAAAGCGAGTAAATAAGTCTAAACTGAAGAAACGTTTCGATTGAAATGTAGAGGTATACGACTGTGCAGCAATATTTTGGCCTACAACGCCAGAATATTGCTACAAAAAACCTATTTTATGAACACAGTCAAGGATGGTGTTCTACAATGCTTGAATGTTTTTAAATATCTTATTTTATAAATTATAAATAATATGCTTTATTAAACTAAGAGCCTTCGATATATGAATAGGATAAAAGGAAAAAGAAACCCCGAAAAATAAAAAAAATTTAAAAAGCATTACTTAAAGATGATTTTCTATGACCGATCTAATTAAAAATATTATCGACCACATCACTAGAAACACTCTGACTATGTATATAGAATGACTGACTATTTTATGAATGATTGTTTTATGAATATAGTGAAGGAAAGTATGCTACATTGATCTTTTGTTTAATATGATGTTTGATAATTAGTTGTTATTAATTTTTCTGATGAAACACAAACTAAAGATAATTTAAAGAACAAAAACATATGAACCAAAAAAGTTAAAAATAAAGCTTTTGTTCATCATTAAAATTAAAAAAATAGATTGAAACAGAATATTTTCAGCTATTTAACAAGAAGTGCTTTGATTATTGGAAAATCCAAATATATCTCCATTTACGTCTGAATGCATGTTTTGTTTAATTTCTAGAAATGTTTTCCGGTTTCCGGCTTTCCATACATATGCAAAAGAATTTGAGAAAACAATGAATGGAAAGCGCCGTGTTCTAAAAAGGTCTTTGTCGAATTTTTTATTGCAATTCGCGCATTCTTTAAAATAGGGTACTGACATAAAACAAATAAGGATACACAAAGAATTGTTAAAATGTAACAATCCCGACATTCAGTCCATTTATTGTTTTTACAAGAAGCGGAAGATAAATTTAGTTTCATAAAAGACAAAAAAATTATTTTCATCTGAACACAGAAATGAGATAGCCTTCTGAGTTTAAATATTTGCAAACCGAGTTCTTTTGGAGCTAAGTGAATTGCTGTTAGATTTCAATTATTTTTTGAAGAGTAGCATTTTATTTCTAAATAGAAGAATATTTGAAAGCAATTTATGCCAAAAGATGGATATTTTCTATTTGTGAACTGCACTTGACAGGATGACTTAGCTCAAAGGAGATAAAATGGCATAAAATTCGAATGAAGTATTGCGATAATTTATACGCTTCAGCATTCTTCTCAAATTATTTGGTGATATTGAAAATACATTAAATAAAGTTCAGTATTTATCTGAAATACAATTCCAGACTGTCCTAGTTTAACCCTCTGACCACTGAGGGTTCTCAAAATCTGAGTACAGTTGTAAACGGAGGTTTGTTTGCTAATGGATAGGTGAAATAGATTCGTCCTCCCCTTTTCGCCTCACTACGGGTGGTGGATATGTGAATGACAGGTCTCTCATCTCTCACCCAAGGGTTACCTTAATGACCAATCGCCCAACTGCCTTCTCCCCCCTTTCGGAAAAGCAATCAGCCAAAATCTGCCCCACTAGTATAGAAGTTGCATGGCCGGTTACAACCGGTTTAGGAGTCAGAGGGTTAAAATACATTTTAAAAATATGTATAAAGATTCGAAAGTAAAATATAAAATTTTATGAGGTGACGCTGAGATGAATCTTGAAATATTGCTGCCTCACGCTAACTCTAACTCTTGGCACTCTGAAAGAAATTAAAGAGTATAATTGTGCGCGTGTGAGTGTAAGGATGGATTTAGCGCTTTAGGAAGCCGAAAATTATTGTTATTTATTTGTTTCAATTCCTAAAAATTAATCTGTGTGTTTTTGCTAATATAGAGTTTTTATCCTAAGCGCCATTCATCAAGAATGTGTGAAAGATGCATCATTCAGAATATCAAGTCTGACTTAAGGTATCCGACTGTATTCGGAGACATTTATTTGAAAAATAACTTCTATATATATTTTTTAATGTTATTTTTCAACTGCATATGTTTTGAAACTATGACACTATTGTAAAATTAGGCTTTCAAAATAAAATTTAAAAAAAAAAACTGAGAAATTTGAAGAAAAATGACTAAAATATTTGCCTTACGCTAACAGCCATAGACAAAATCATATTCGAAACATACATAAATCCTTGTAGGAGTACATTTTTATGACAGTTATCTGTGTTATTCTCTAAAATATTTCTTGTACTTCAAAATAGTTTTGAGATATAGCTGAACATAGTTACTAAACTGGTAATTTTTCATAAAAAAATGTTTTTCCTTTATATTTAAGCACTTAAAAATAATACTTGATTTTAAGATTAACCTTAGTTTTTAGAGGAAACCATCAAGCATATTACAGAAAACAGTCTCAGAAAATTTCATATCAATACTTGAAAAAACTTTAGAGAAATCATTGTTACGGTCGACAGTTTTCCTCAAAAATATCATTTCTCAGAAAACACATTTAAAGTTTTTATGCAACATAAAATGATGCTTACAGTTCGGTAATAAAACAGCTGTAACTCCATTTCTAATACACGTAGAGTAAAAAATGAGACATTATTAGAAAGCTCATTAAATAGGCTACAAAATTAAGTCATAATTTTTTTCATAATTTCATCAAAAACAACGATTTTAAACCAGACGGATACCTTAAGAGTTCAAAGGATTAAGAAACCCGAATTGGAAACTCCAAATTATTTACAATGTCTTTTCTAACACTCACACATATACACATTCTTGCAAATAATGCGGATATCGATAGCCTCTTACACAGAGAAACGTTACTAAAAGCGTTAACCATCTATGGTTTGCACTCTTCTTTTTGTTTCTTAACCCTGATATTCCAAGTTGCTTTGCAATATTGTTACGATATCTTCACGGTATTGATAGCATTTAGAATGACTTTTCACAACCTGGAGATATCGTACAATATCTTGTGCTGCTAGCCAACCCTTAACTGCTATGCCTGTGCATCAAATAATCTCCATTTGAATCTAATTTCGGCGCTTAAGTCATTCATAGACATTATAATTCAATGCAAAAATCATCTGGAATCCATAAATAACTGAAGTATTCTATGGAATTTGCGCAGTTGAATAAATAGGAAGTCTATCTCGGCCACCTAACAGAAAAGAAAAGACATTCAAACATAAAAGGCACTTAAGGCTTTTTACTTAAAGGCAGAAGCACTTAAGTAATTTTAAATATGATTAAATAGTAGGGAGATATAAATAGAACATTGACGCATGATTTTCAAAAATTTCCTTTACTAAGCAGCGTATTATTCATTTTCCATAGAACCATAACTCGAATAGTGTGTCTAAAAAAACAAATTTTCTCCCTAGAATTTTTATCATTCCTTTTGGTTCTAATAGAGAGTATATGATATTTGAGCTCTCTAAGTTAACAATTGGGTTTGCCTGTAAATATCTAAAATTTGAAAAAAGCACTTAAAATGTAAATTCAAAAAAAATTCTTTTAGAAATTGTATAGGCTTACTAATGTTTTAAAACAGGTTTATATTTCTTCCATTGGACCACTCATTACTTGAGGATGATAAAGCAAAAAATGATGAAAATTTGCTCTAATTATACGTTGTTGATTTTTGGAAACACCATGCGACAGTTACTGTATGTTGACAATAACAACTTAAAAATTTACTAAATTATAAAGAAGGATGTAAGTATATAAAGATACAGTGATAAGCTAAAATCTAAAATTTTTTTGACAGTTTAATACGTAACATTAAGAAAATATTAAATACTCACAGTGGTCAAGTGTCCAAATAACTTGTAAAAATTCCAATCAATGTCAAATAATCTAATATCATCACTGAAACTACTCTGAATTTCATTCAAAACTGACTTCTTGAAGCAAGAAGTTTTCTCTTCTACTTTATTCAACAGACTGAAGTAGATGTTGAGACAGTTCTTCATTTTTGCTTATCGATAAAACGAAATCTTCCATTAGTTTTATTGCTCTTGTTAGTCTCTTCTGTATTTAACTACTTAAATTGGACATTCATAGGCTAGTTTACAGACTAAACAAGCATTTATTAAAGGATTGAAAACATACACATTCCGTAGTTCATCGTAACCGTATACACCCTAAGTTCGATCCACAGTATTCGTCTTTTTAAAATCAAATTCAAAACAAGATAACAACTGGTTGTTGAAATTCATATGATATCATACTCTTTTATAACAATAAATAAATTGAAGTCATGCTTTAGTCAAACCTTAATAAAAATATGGTTACACTCGTTAGATTCTGTCATTTAATACTTTTAAGTTCTTGATAAAATTTTTATTTCTTCACTAAATCAGAGAACAGGTTTAGAGGCATTTTTATCTAAAGAGGGTGGTGTTAATATTGATGATCTGTGTCTTAGTGTTGAAACTAGCAGGAGAATAATCAAAAACAATAGAACCGATAATAACCCAAAACATAAAAACTAACTTCACTGCACTCAAAAATTACGTTCGACATTCTAAAATTTTGACAGACCAAGAGAAATTGATTTTTGATAGACTTGCCGTTCTAATTTCTAGTGTCGCAGATTTTAAAGAAGGTAAACTTTTGAGCGTTCCAGTTGTACTAGATGGAACTGCAGACTCACAGGCAACAAAATGTTTGAGATAGATAAAGAGTGGGATTTGCCTAAAAATATTACTGCTTTTTATTTTGGTTCTACAGCTTCAAACATTGGGTGGAATAATGGTGCATGTGCTCAGTTAGAGAATCATTTGTAAAGAAAGTCACTGTTTATGGCTTTTAGACACCATGTTTTTGAACTACTTAAAGGTTCTGCGTAGAAGTCAACTTCCGAAATATCAAGGAGTCCGGATCAGATTGAGTTTAAATAGTTTCAAGAAAAATGGACCATTTAAAAAGTGCAAGTATCAATTTAAAAAGTTACAAATCACGGACCCTAAACTGATAAGCTGAAAAGAAGAGACTGTCTACTTCCTCAAAATGGTCTTTAATGAAGAGAAAAATCTGCTTTTTAGAGGTGACTACAGGTAATATGCGGGAATTATCTTAATACTGTTAGGAGAAACTCCCTTCCACAGGAAAGTGAGGGGATTTGGCAAAGCCTGGAGCATTTCACAAAGCCAGGTAAATGTCTGTCTACAATACTTTACTCGGCTAAAATATATGCTTTTAGTAAAAAATTAGAATAGAACAATGGTAAAACTCCAAACACTGCATAAAATATATTTGTTCAACGCTTTGATTTTTGTTACGGTTTAGTTGAATGCCTAAAAAGCTGTAAGTGATCCTGTAAATAATCTGATCATTTGGAAGTCCAGGAACATGTACCAAAAATACGACACTGGGGTTGCCCGAGCAGCCCTTTGAACTTTAAGTAGACATATGCGGTATTTCACAGAAGAAGTAACATATTCTTTATTATCTAAGAACATGTCGGGCTTTCAAATTGCAGCAACCTTAATGAAATACAAAGGTAAAGAAAAATCACTTCCCAGTTCTGTCCCCGTTTTCTCTGTTTTAAATCATACCACAAAGCTTCATCAATTGGTTGGACTGATGTCATGGTTCGTTTTCCATTTCTTTAAACAAGATGTAGCCTGGTTGAAAAATAATCCTTCGGCCTCGGAAGAAGATTTCAGTTTGAAAGAAATGAAAGCTTTTTATCAAGAAATAGTAAAGCAGAACGAGTTATAAACTAACTGAAAATTTTTGCCAATTGATAATAAAAAATGCATAACAGACTCAAAATCTACGTAAGTATGTTGAAGAATAAGAGAAAAAGACTCCTTGTTTTAAGAAGTCAGTTTTGAAAGAAATTTAACGTAGTTAAATTGATTACATGAGATTATTTGACAGTGACATGAATTTTTAGAAGTTACTTCTACAATTAACTATTGTGAGTATTTAAAAGTTTTCTTAATGTTATGTGTTAAATTGTGAACTAAAATTGTAGATTTTAACTTATAACTACATTCATTTTTATATCCTTCTTTGACATTTTGGTAAAGTTTTAAGCTGTTACTGTGAACTTACAGTAACTGTTGTATGGTGTTTCCAAACAACAACAGCGCGGAATTAACGGAAATTTTCATCATTTTATGCTTAGAAAATATAGCAAACCCACAACATAACTCCACCTAGTGTTATCGATTTATATCAAATGTGCTTTTGATACCACCCAGTAAATTCAACACTACATTACCTTAAAATCTGTAACTGCGCACAAAATATTTATTTTACTTTACTCGGCATTATTAACATTTGCAACAGCACGCTAAGGAAACGAAAAATTACTCGTACATAGCAAATTACATATAGAATTGCAACCTGTGACCAGCAGCAAGGTTCTCCTCAGGTCTCCTGTAGGGGATAATTGCTCTTGAACCTGGTAGCAAATGAAGTGTTTTCCCAAAAATGGCCTGATAATGTTCACATCCAAGCTTACGTATATGATATTATAATTGTCCTTGATTCAAATACGAAAATAGGTATTAGAAATTTAGATAACGAATCTATTATGCTCTTTGATAAATTGACGACTAAAAACAAATTACCAGTTTTGGAGGGGGAAAAAACTAAGTACAAGTTATATAGTGCCATGGCAATTGGCCAGAGTCTTGTTGGAATATATTCGAGTCTGCATCAGTGGCGAATCCAAGGGGGGCTATCGGGCTACAGCCCCCCCAGATCCAAGCCAGAATTCTTGATTTTATTTAAAATCATTACAACCGTTTTTTCTTAATTTCCCTCTTTTAAAAAATAATAAAAACGTTTCAACATTGCTTTCTGGCTATACAGGCTCGAAAATTTTCCTACTTTTGTAGTCATTCCACTTGTATTTGTAGTTTTGACACGGTCGAAGACATTTTTTGACTAGTTATTTCATTGTAATTTTTCTTAAATTATCGAATATATTGTTCTTTATGATTCTTATTGTCAGGTGAGTTAAGTCTGTAAAGTTAAAGTATTTTAGTTTACTTTAGCCTTGAGGTTTGACTTTCATCACGACGATAGAAAATTTTTATGCCCTCAACCCCCCAGACCCGAATCCTAGATTTGCCACTGGTCTACATAGATGATAAACGTAACTGGAACACTCACTTTTACTATCAATCCAATAAAGCCTTTCAATATCTCCAAAATTTAGCAGGCAAGATTTGGGGTGTTTATATGAAACCCAGACGCATCCTGTACAAAACTGATTTCTAAAGAATGGCCGAACATTGTTCATCGGTCTAGCGTCTTCATTCAACTGTGTGTAGGAAAGTCCAGTATGAAACAATCAAAGAAGTCTCCTTCTATTCAGTGCCTACAGTACGAGAGCTACAGCAGTTTTAAAATGTGTTCTTGGAATAGGTCTATAACATCTTCAATTGCTGCAAGAAAGTAGATTCATCAACATTTTCAGACTTAAAAACCTTTATCAATAGATTATTTTCCACAAGGAAATCAAATAAAAGTTAAAGTTTCTGGTTAGTCAATTCATCCTTCGAAACATCGCAAAACGTCTCAAATTTCGTTGGAGGCAATAGCAAAAACTTCATGAAATTTTTTTTCTGATGGCACAAAAACAGAATTTGGAGGTCAAACAATGAAATCACCTATTCAAAATTCTGTAAGGCGTGAACCAGTGGTTTTCTTGCGAAACTACATGCATAAATAGGACATAATCCTTTAGCGTATACCGTAAATTTCAGGATACAATGCAGTGTTTCATCAGTATCGGTATCTTCTTGGTGTAATTCCAGTTGTAGAATGCCATAACCTTGCTTTTTGTGTCTTTCGTGCAATAAAATAATATATCGATTGCGCAATGTTGGTAAGTTATTTCCTTAATGTTTTGTGCCTGTGAGTGACATTTAATATGAATTTACTTTACCTCTTCTCATCTGTCTGAGATATTCTATGATTGCATACCAGTATGAAGTGAGAAGAGAAGTATGAAGGATTATCAAAAGTATGAAGAGTGGAGACTCATAAGGGGGAGGCACGATGAGGATTGCTAATCTTGAAACGTTTCGACAAAAAGGGAATAGATTTTCTCTCAAATTTTCACAATCCAGAGGATGCGACAACAATGAACAAGATATCTATGAATGGAACAAAATCGGAATTCGATTGTCTTGTGTTATTAAAAGACTACAGTAAGAATATGGGACATGACGACAAAGCCGATGTGCTGAAATCTTTGTATGGAATTAGCAGAAAAAGCAAATGTTGGTGGCTTCGTATATTTTTCATTTTTCTGACGTGACAATTACAAATTCATACATCCTTTTCTTTATAAGGAATATTTCCTTACAATGGAAAAATTTTCGAATTCCTTTAAGGAGATGATTGATAGAACTGCGGAAACGTGGAAAACGTGGACGAAAAAGTGAAGACTTGTTCCATAAAATACAGTCGTTTTGTTCCATCTGAGATTCGCAAACAAGAAGCAGCGCGTATACCAATATATGGGACATTTTGCGCCCATCGCGCTAAGTGGCTGTGTGCAATTTGTAATCTTGTATTCTGCCTGAACGATAAGAACTACTTTCAATAGTATCATAAAAAATAAATCAAGATGTATTGTCCGAGTGGTTTTATAGTTCAACCAACATAATTTTTATAATAATTTAAAAAGTCAGTAGCAATTTTTTTATTTATATTAATCACCACCATTATGTTAACCATGTTTCAAGCGAAAAACCGTTTTCATTGACTACTTTTTTGTGTGCTAAAGGATTAACAGAATCGTGAGATATTAAGAAATCTTATTCAAGTTTGATTACGCCTTGTTTCTGTTAATCATCTGTCAAAAGATAAAATTGTCAATATTATTAAGTTTATTCTTGGCAACAGTCGCCTCCTCTGCCAACAGCCTTAAAATCAGATCTTCCAAATGTTCTTCCTACCTGCTTCCTTTTTTACATCGTTCAATTCTTTGATTATTGGAAAGTTAAATAATCAGCATCAACTGTCAAGTTTAAATATGGATTTCACTACCCTAGCCCAGACATTTCCATCAAGAATTTTATTCATGGAATAAAAGCAAGATTTTTCTGGATTTATACAGTGACTTTTCAAAACGGACACATAAAAGAATCGACTTTCATTTTCTTAGGATCTTCTTAAAGTCTTAAATATTTTCCTGGTCAAACCATAGACTCTAAATAACTATTCGCAAATATAGGAATATTTTATGGTAAAACGATGGACTCTTTAAAAAACTGTTAGAAAGATCTTTGTTTTTCTTTTTTTATTTTTTGCTCTCGTCTTCTATTAGGCAAGTTTTTAATTTATTACTTATCATTATTTATTTTATTATTTTCCTTAGTTAAGGTTTCTTGTTTTAATATTATGAATTATTTTTAAAATTTCCTTTTTATTTAGGTTTGATAGTTTAGTTTAAATTGCTATTTAATTTTTTTCTGGCATAAAGTTTTTTAAGAGACTCACTTATGAATCTTACACCTTTAAAATTACATATTATATAAAAATTAAATGTAAAATTGTGTTAATTTTTTTGTGTGAATTCCCTAAAATGGTAGGCATTCGTTTTATTCTTTACACGTCTCTTGATTTGTCTGCTACACTATTTTCGGTACTTACGTATTAACGCCACCGAGGCTAAGATTTGGCAATTTTTAAGTGCCGCCAAATTTGGCGGTTTTTGTACTTAGGTATTAACGCCAATTTGGCGGTTTTTAAGTGGCGCCAACTTGGAGGTTTTTGTACTTACGTATTACCGCCAATTTGGCGGTTTTTAAGTGCTGCCAAGTTGGCGGTTTTTGTAAACAAGATTGCTCTTTATTGGCGCATTACCGCCAATCTGTAGCCTCGGTGGAGTTAATACGTAAGTAGTCTATTTTCTATCAAAAACTTTTTTTTATTTACTTTAATTTTCTTACATAGAGCTTCCCTTTTTTCACTGTAAGTAATTGAGTAAGCTTTTAATAATCGAAGTCGTTTAGTTATCTTTGGTTTTATAAAAATGATTATTAGGTTTGGTTATGATTCTCTAAGCTCATAGATATTTACCGTAAAGATAGTAATCGATGCCATAAATGAACTACTAAAATAGGATAAAGTTCATTTACAAGTCAACTGGTAAGTACTCTTGGAGGTTACACATTAAATTTGGTAAATGTTTATCTAAAGGTTTTCTGTTTATCTGGATAAATCTGAATCCACGCATTTTCCTTTTCTTCTTACGAAAGTACCAATATAAAATTCATATTTCACACATTTTTAAATTCCATGCATATCTTTCGAATGTTTGGTGCTTCGCTTAAGTATTTTTCAGATCATTCTTAAGCAGTGTATATGAATACATTTTGAAACATATTTTTTTAAATGATGCAATGCCAGGGAAATGTGTAATGTGCATGTATTTGAGCTGGTGAACAGTTTTAAGCCAAGCAATTAATCCAAGTGTGCAATGAGCAACGCGCTTCTCATAATGAGGGTGAGGAACATCTTGATCTACTGCACAGCCGAATAGAAGTGCTATTATGCTAATGCCGACCGGGGAGATTTGAAGCAATTGCGTTTGCATACATTACATTTGCATTTACTAAAGTGTTTATCCGGGAGGACAATTCAAAGCAGTGCTTAGCGGCTGCACTTTAAGTACCATGTCCTGAGGCACTGGGAAAAGTATTTTAAACCCCTTGTTTGAAGAAGAGGCAGCCTTCAAACGTCTCCCAACAACATGCATTGCACTGACCAATGATCCTCTTATTGTAATTGGGATCGTGAGGAACATATGAATTGTTTAGGAGGAATTGGATTTGATTCCTGCTCTGAACGCAAGTCTTACAGATAACATGTTATATTAAATTATATGTAATCTCTGCAATCTGTAGAAAATATTCTTATATTGAGTTCTAATGCCATGCAGCAATCATTTACTTCATAAGTTTTGGGAATAAATGTCTCTCATAGTTGCATATGCATTGTTGATACAACTGAATTGCTTTTAATACATTAGAAATTCTGCTCTCAATGCAAGTTTGCGGGTTATGTTATATTTAAATAATCTTCAACTATTGCAATTTCTATTAATGGATGTGTATAGGATGATAACTGTATGCAAATGCAATTTACTTTATAGAGTTCTGATGTGTCTATCCTTCATAAATACCCGAAGAGGCATGTTAAATAGGGTGGATTTAATCTACAAATATTTTGATATTTTTATAATACATAAGCGAAACTTTTAGATAAGGTGTCAGGTGGTTATAATTTATGTTTCCTGTATGGAAGTATCTGAAACTAGTAAATGAAGGGAAACCAAATTTAATAGGTAAATTTTGGAAGAAGAGGATGTGGGACATCTTGGCAACTTTTTGTATTTTTCATAAAAAAATTTAATGAAAGAAGTTGAATTCTGCGTAAAGAAAATTTGTATAACTTTGTCCTGTATGGAAATATCTATAAATAAAACTAATAAATGGAATTAGACCAAATTTAATAAGTAAACATTTTGAAGAAGTGTATGTGGCACACCTTGGCTACTTTTACTATTATGCCATAAAAAAACAATGAAAGAAGTCGGATTATGTGCGAGAAAATTGTAAGGTATAAAAAAGAGTTATTTTTGGAATTAGATATTTGCATTCAGTATCAGTGAAATAAATTATTCGAATTCACGTTCGCTTAAGCAAAAACCACATCTAATTCCAGATGGAAAGGCGTTGCATTATAATCATAATGGTTTGAAAATACCTACGCAAAAAATGCACATATGAGTTTTATTAAACACAATCAGGATCTCCTGGATCACACGGAAAACTTATAAATGGCGATATTTTTCACACAACATCTAGTATGCAACGCGTTCAATTAATAAATACGATGAGTTGATGACAGATGTGAGTGTTCACGTCAGTCTGATCAGTCACGCGTCTTCTTATCACTAGTTTTATAATTATTATCGATCACCCTATTATTTTACAAACTTTAGCTGTTAGAACATTATGTTTATAATTAATACGTGTCGGAAATCTCCAATGTTTCCAAAAGAATTAAAAACTTTCTCATGCATTTTCTAAAGACGAATATTGACATAGTTTTGAGTTACTATGGAGAAAATGCTTCATAAATTAACTTCATTTGGTTGGTAATTTTTTATATGCTTCAGGGGACTTCTTCCATACTTCTTTCTCAACTGTAATTAATCTTTCATACAAATTCTTCAGAAATTAGAATGAAATAAATTAAAAATGCATCTAGAAAGCTGTTGATCCTCTTAAACAAAAATGTTAACGTACTTAACACATTAAGCCAAAACTCATTATTCAAAGCTTTTTACTCGCCTTCAAAAGTTTTCTAAGAAAATGTCCTTTCATAAAGTGAGTCTTAAAAGAGCGCTGTAGCGTTTCACTTTATCGGGCGGAAATTCTTTGTCACATTATGAAAATGGCCGAAGTGCTCCCTTTTTTCCTCTTTTTTTACTAAAGAGAGAATTAAAATCTTTTTCCAAGAGATAATTAAGTATCATTAAATTCTTTGCAGAACCCGAAACTCAGTTATCGATCTCGCACACTTATATGGATTGGTCACTAATCTTTTTAAGTGCCGGCGCAGGTGATGCGGTTAGTTGTTTTCGGGCGTTGAAAGCCGGATAAACATTGAAGGGTTTCGAGGTATTAGGGGGCCAGTAGAGCGTGGATTATTGGAATGATGTCAAATAAGCTCCGCTGGTAATCTCTGGTGAGTTCTCTGAGCTGAGAGAAGTAGTTAATTTCCGATTCCCATAAATAATCTCTCAAATGATGGATTGTTAAAAATACTTTTCCCGTGACCGTAATAAATGATGTCATCGTGAATTTCTTTATAAACTTTTCCATGCTTAAATTTATAACTTATAAATAGAGTTACAATTAGTCGAAATACTTAGTGAATGGATGGTTTGTTTTGTCTAAAGTTCGAAGTAACATGAGGTTACTTAGACATTGCGAAGCAACTGAAAACAAAGTATGTTAGCGTAAAGAAGGTCCATGACTTTTGAAAACTGAAACGTCATTACATATCTTGTTACACAAAATAAAATTGGCTATATAATTATCTGTAGATTATATGCTCCTAAATAGTAATTTATTCAAAATATTTTAATTCCTTATCATTGATGTTCATATCATTGTAGTAAATCTAAAATATTTGCATCACATACACTAATGAGCCAGAAAAACTAGTATAGAAGTGCATATGCAAATAACGGAGATATGCAACCAATAATCGTAACCCGATGCGGTTGGAAACGCCTATATAAGACAACAGATGTCTGAAAAATGTATTATACGGGATCCTGATGCTACAATGGCAGTTTATCAAGACTGAAGTGACTTTGAACATGAGCGTTATAGTCGGCGCAAAAGAGACGGGACATAGCATCTCCGAAGAAAAGATGAAATTTGGATTTTCGCGTACGACCATTTCACGAGGGTAAATATCGGGTACCCAGTAAAACATCAAATTTCCGACATTGGTGCGACCAGAAAAATAACCTGAAGGAACTGGACAATTGACGTCAGACACGAATCCTTAAACGAGATAGGCGTGCAATACTTCCTCAAATTGCCGCTGATTTCAATGATGGGGAATCTACAAGTGTCAGCGTGCGAACTGTTCAACGGTCCGTCATTAATATGGGTTCTCAGAGCCGAAGGCCACTCGTGTACAGATGCTTTACGCTTCTCCTGGGCCCGACAACACTACCATTGGACTGCTGATGACTGGAAACACGTTGCCTGGTCTGACGAGTATCATTTCCAATTATATCGGACGGATGCACGTATACGTACAACATCATTAATCCATAGACCCTGTTTGTCAACAGGCGACAGTTCAATCTGGTGGAGCATCTGTGATGGTATGGGACGTGTTCAACTGGTGTGATATGGTATCCTTGATAACTTTAGAGACGACTATGACAGGTGACAGGTACTTAAGCATCCTGTCCGATCACCTACAGTCATTCATGTTCATTGCGTATTCCGACGGATTGGGACATTTCCAGCAGGACAATGTGACACCCCATGCGTCGACAGTTGCTACCAAGTGGCTCCAGGAACATTCTTCTGACTTTAGAGACTTCCACTGGCCACCTAATTCCCCAGACATGAACATTATTGAAGATGGATGCCTTGTTGCATGCTGTTGAGAAGAGATCTCCACCACCTCGCACTCCTATAGATTTGTTAACTGCCCATCAGGATTAATGATGTAAATTTCCTCCAGGATACTTTCAGACATTAGTCGAGCCCATACCACTTCGTCTTGCATCACTTCTGCCTGCGTTTGGGGGCCCGACACGATATTAAGAAGGTGTACAAGTTTTTCTTGCTCTACAGCGTATAACTGGGAGTTGAAGTAAAAAATCTAAAAACTCAGATACACAATGAAATTGTTATTCTGTAGAACTATAAATTAGCATGATTTTATTAGTATTCAGGATAACAAATTTAAATAACACCAAAAGAGATTTCAGTGTTCTATTTTACAAACACCTGTCACAGTCGTTTGGTTACGGCTCCAGGATAGCTTGGTATGCAAATATTTTATTGAGGAATTTGGCTCTTAGATTCCTATCCATCCCACTCATTTCAATTCTGCCTCCATTTCTGAATTACCTGCCTTATTTTGTTGCAGTACAGTTCAACATTTTAGCCGACTGTTCATGGGTTAACGAAAGGGTCTATTCTGGTACCCCCGGTTGGGTTGGGAGACGTCACTTTTCCCGTTGTTTATGAGTGGGAAAACGCATTTCCCTTTTTTTTTCGCCTCAAAATTCCCCCCCCCCCCCCCCCAACCGGGGGTACCAGAATAGACCCGTAAACCTTAAATCTTTTTTTGTTTGCCTTTACTGTTATCTCAGCTTTAGAGACACAATATACACTTTAATATAACCATTGATTAGGACAATATTTTTTATTCTTTTAAGAAAAACTCTTGAATTTTCCAGAGTTAGGTTTGCAAATTTATTTTTTCAAGACATTCTCTTGAATAAGATGTTTCAAACAAGTTCTAACATCCATGAGAATTGATACATTTTTTATATTGGGATTATTTCTCTGAACATAGCTGGAAATACTGCAATTTTTCGTGATGATTGTATCAAACGTTTCTTATCCATACCTTGATGCATATTTACACAACACTAGCCTGGATTGTGTAGTTTAGCATTTCAGCTAAAATATTGCCTTGAACAGATGACTAAGATGATAAGAATTGATGGTATGTCTTAAGTTAAAATGACAAACAACTTTATATGATCAAGTACCTTTTGCAGTTTCGTCTACTTACTTTAGAAATTGTGGGAAAACGATGTGTGATGGTATGTAGCTGTAGAGTTTCTGCACTAGTGACCATTCATGTGACTCATAATGACTGCCTAAAGTGGTTCTCAGTACATTTCCTCACCCTCCATTAAATGCTAGGTCAATAGTGGTTGCATAGAACGTTTGATTCCAAATAGCCTTGTTACGGATTTATTCAACGATGTAATTGAAGAGAAGACTCAAATGATGGAACGGATCATCTAAAATGGATCATCTATGGTATCCAGTCGATATCGAAATGGTGATTGAATGAAAAAAAAACACTTTACAAAACAGTTTTAGTTATGAGATAGGACATTTTAATTATTTGAGCGCTTCTGGCGCACAGAGTGATAATGTTTAATATTCATGCACATGGTCCTAACGGTGACGATTTCGTGACCGGAGCTTATGATCTATCAGATTCAAATGAACATGACTCTATGTGAATATACTTTTCTATTAAATTTATACAAACTTTTAGAAGTAACATAAAATCTATGTTATGAAAGATCGTATTTCTGTGTACGTTCGTTTTTATCTTCGCCATGTGCGCCCAGACCGTTTGATGTATCGGGACCAAATTTGAAACAATGGTGGATTAGCGCAAATGAAAGCTAACGCCCTTAAAAAGTATTTTAAAATTCGAATTTCCTTTTTTTTATTTATTTAACTTTAACTTATAAATTCGGCTGATGTTTGTGTATTTACCAAAATTTTCCGCATATACTCTCATTGGAGAACATTAATATTTTTACCAATCTAAATACCAGAATCTCTCCTTACTAACAAGTTTAATTTGAAGATAATCTGTTGCATTCCCGATTTTTAACAATTTATTAAATTTTACCGTAGCACCTTTCTTCCGCAAACATATCTGTGCGAGATTTTCCGCTCCATTATTATTCATATCGCATGAGATGAAATTTAATTTTTATGATGATTGTTGCTGCAAAAGACGATATATTACGTTTCCGTGATTTAATTTATTAGTTTTTGCATTATATTCTTTCCTTCTTTTGATGACTTATTTTGAGACTTTTTATGTTGCGGCGTATATTTTTGGTAACGTTCAGTTCGTTATAAAGTTTATTAAATTGATATTTTTAATCAAATGAATTTGCCATGGTGTTACTGCTTTCATGTCATTACTTCCTCCTTCAAATATAGGAGAAAATGGAATTTTTAATCATGCCTTTAAAGAAACGTGCTTTCTTTGGTAAATCTTAAGATGAGAAAAGAGTGCAAATCCAAACATCTGGGAACGAAAGAATCCGACGGATGCTGGGAAGAAGATAGTTCGAAAACAATGAGACACTGATCAAAAGAGACAAGTCAGGCTTTAAACGAATGCTAAAAGGAAAGAGAGCAAAGGCAGTGAGAAACCACTGATGAGCGAGAACGCGGACTTGGGTCGAACGCTGAAAGGGAAGCTGATCGAAGACAGCGAGAAAGTGCTAAAGAGAGAGAACGCAGTCTTCGGTCGAACGCTGAAAGGGAAGCTGATCGAAGACAGCGAGAAAGTGCGTGAGGGATAGAACGCAGTCTTGGGTCGAATGATGAAAGTGAAGATGATCAAAGACCGCGAGAATAAGAGTTCACGCTGAATGGAAAAGACAGACTAAGAGAAAAAACTCTTAAATGTTATACAGTGGGTATGAGCGCTTATAACTATAATCTTGATTGTACTTATGAATCTGAAAGTATTTGAAGTATGTAATAAATGTCCAATGTTTGTTCATTTTGCTGTGTGAAAAAGTTGCCTTGAGAGTCACCTGGCAGGAGCTACTGTAACGGAAAACCGCAATTGCCTCTGTTTCTAGAAACATCAGAGACTTCGAAAAGTCAATTCAGAAGAAAGATTCCAACGATTCAATTCAACAAGAAGGTTTTCAAATGACATTTATGTTTGTTGGGGTAAGTTAGTGACAATAATTGTAGACAGAAAAGAAGTGGCATATGAAAATAAAATGGATCCCGAGCAGCGCCGTTTTATCAGATGGTGTTATATAAAAGTTTAGAATTTTAAATATTCCCCTCTTTCTTTTCATTATCTTTTCTAACGTTATTTTAAATCTTTGACTTAAATAGATGCATTTTGAATTAATTCTTCAATCTGTGGAACAAGGCAGGGCCAAGTTTAATCTTAAATACCAGGCCTGGACGCATCGAGAGTACTTGCGTCCCTTGTACATCACCATATTGGCTTGTATGGATGTATTTGTCTCTACCAGATACAAAATTCTAAGAGGAACAAAAAGACAAACGCATGTGGTAAATCGTTTTCTTTAATAATAGTTTATATACGTACATTCATTAAATTTAGTTCTTTGTTTTAGGGCTGAAGTAGTTTATTTGAATCTGATTATCATTTGATTGTTTAGATACGAAAGAGGCATTTCGTATCTGTAACAGGCGGTTAATTGATCCTGTGTAGTATTTTCATCGTGCACCAGGACCACATATACGACAAGTCTTTGATGAACTCGAATTTCGAGCTCACTATCCCTTTGGTCTCCAAATAAATACCTTATCCCCATATTAAAATGGACCCTTGCATCAGGAAGTAAGGAATATGAGAAAACGTTAGTAATTTTTCTTATCATGTATTAATGATCAGAATGTAAATAATTTTTCATTTTTAATATGATTATTTTTCGGAGAAGTCAAAAGTTGCAAGGACCTTACCAAATGTCACGAATTTGCCATTCAAATGAAATTTCTCATTTCCCTTGAAGATAAATGTTATATCTAGATCCAGAAAAAGAAACAGAGAAAGAATTCAGAAATTTAGAAAGTTAGGAATAAGGAAATAACAATTTCTTTATCATATGAGACTTGATTGCCTGCTAAAGGATGTGAAAGATGATCCATGGCCAATTCATCTATGTAATTGGAAAAGATATAACCGATACAAATTTCTTAACAGAGGTAATCTATTTATCTGAATTTCTGTGATTTTTATATATGCCGAAAATATTATTTCCTAGGTTCAGTCCCGAGTGTCAGAACGAATGCGAACTTTGTCCTTGTTGCTTCTAGCTATAAGAGAATATCTTTAATTTAATAGTAAAGATTAGTATTTAAGAGGGTATTTAATTAAACTTATTCTGGATTCTAAAGTAGTTCAGTGGTTTTCATTTCAGATACATAAGAAAATGTATGGTTTCTAATTTGATAACAGCTTACGCATAATAATGCTGCGTTAAGTAGATATATAATATATAATCATAAAATGTACGCCATTATTAAAAAAACAACTTATAAAAATTAGTAACTCCTGCTTATGTGTCTAAATTGCGTAGTAAATATATTCTTCAAAAATACTAAAATAAACAAAGCATTAAATATTCTATTTTATTAATTTTTATTTAAGGATTTAAAAAGTTTACTTTACGAATTAATGGTATTTTTACAAATAAAAGTTTTGGAATATTGCGTATAATTAGTATTAATTGTAAACTGTTATATTAGTTTTCAAGATACTAGAAATAGAACTGCTTCATTTCTCTCGTTTTATACTTTCAAATACTTTATCTGGATGAATGTTATTTTGACGTTTCATTGCTGCACCAGAAAAAACAAATCTTCCTAATGCCCTTTGGGATTTTTCTTTCGGGAATGACATGTGTAAACCCTGAAACCGAGAGCTGTTTAAAGCTTCTCTCAATGGCAAAAAGAGAAACAAGGACATTTAAAATATTTATTCGTTCTTTGTTTCTTCTATAGCAATATTTTTGGTTCCAATGTTAAAAGTAATCAATAAGTAAGCTTATGTTAATACTGAAAATCGCTATATTTCGTAGTCGTTTTAACGCACAGAAACAGAGATTATAAGCAAACCAGCGAAATGTCGTGATGAGTAGTTGTCGTGCGCGAAACAAAAATCAAGAAACAAATCGTTTCATTAGCATAAAATGTGTAGTTATTTTTATAATGCAAATTATTAACTCAACATTGCAGAAATTTTGTGTTTTCATGTTATTAGATAATATTCAAATAATATTATGTTAGGATTGATTATATTGTATACTAGCGACCTTTGACGACCATTTTGATAAACGGAAATACTGACTGAGTTTAATTTGAATTGAATCTCTAATGCAGAATTTGATATTCATGATTCCCTTAACAAAGTAATTCCTATTCATGAAAAATAGTTCTAAATTTCTGGGAAATTTAGCTGCTTTTATTTACCAATTTAAGATACATTCATGTACTGTTTTCGAAGATTAACTACATGCTATCTGGTACTTGAATGAGTCCTTTCACTTGTATCTGCTCAGACTAATACTCTCCGACGATACTGCTCTCTTAACAACAATTAAGGTGACATTTTAAAATTTGTGATTCGCTAGACATATCTTCCCTCTTAAATTAATATTTGCTTTTTTACCAATTATAGAATTTTTTACTTCCTCGTAAAGAGTAATGCTGACTTTCTCTCCTTACGAAAAACCAGTAACTTGACGTCTGATATTAAGTTACCAATTTTAATGAATTTAACCTCTTATATAACTAAAACTTTTGATGACTTTTGTTGAACTCTACTACTACTGTAGGTTCCAACCTCTACTTAAGATAACCACAGTTTCTTTCACTTACCAGATGCTTTTGGACAATCTAGAAATTTCTAATAGGCTAGACAAATAAGACTTACACCAACCATAAAAATAACCTATAACCTTGCTATAATATCAAGTTAAATACCTATTAACTTAATATTGAAAACCACATGAGGAAATTATTTATTCTCTTGTATAGTACAACCTTCCATTGGTCAGGTCTCTACAACTGTTCATACTTTGGCGTATTATTTATTCATCTTTGGTTTGGTCAACTGTTGACATATCTCACTAACTAAACATCTTCCTTTTATTCATAGTTTTAACCTGCATATTGAAAACAACCTTCAGAACCAAAGTACTATTATTGTTGTATAAGAAAACATTCCAATCTTATGTTCTTAAGATGTTCTCTCAAGGGATATGGTTTCATTCATCGTATTACGCCTATTTATAACATTTTGGCGTTATCT
>BGPR01001927.1:191928-208751 GCA_013235015.1 Araneus ventricosus | reverse complement strand
GTAGATATATTTATATGGGAAATTCAGCGTGCTATTGAATAACAATGGATACATAGTTGAATGACTGGTTGCGCTTTATTAAGCAAATAAAAGGCGCATAGAAAAGATACAAAAATTTCTGTAAGTATTATCATGTCCGGATATTAAGATGTGTTATACTTGCTTGGAACAAATAGCATTTTGAAAATAAACTTTCTTATATGATCGTCAGTAAAATATTCTATGCGAAATCTACAAAGTTAAAGTCATCGCCAAGAACTTTGATCATTTTGGAGCATGAGACTGAATTTTACCTTCAGAGTGGGTAATTGCGGACCCTAATTTTAATCCATGGTACAGAAGTGTCGTTCTAGATTTCGTCTAGCTAATATGCAAAGACATACTGAGAATATTTTAAATGATACTCCCATTCTTCCATAGCTCCAAAAATTAATATCATTGATGAAACCGAATCAGTTGGAGATAAGTTGCATTCGTCATATGATGCCTATTCTCAAAAGCTTCAAAAGTTATCATTCGCGAAACATCCAGTTGAGATGTTGTACATTTTCGTGTGATGCTCCTACTCCCTTCGATGTCAAAAGTTATCATCATTCATGAAACCGGTCCAGTTGAGATAAGTTGCACATTCGTCATGTATCATTCTCAAAAGCTTCAAAAGTTATCATTCATGAAAACCGAACCAGTTGAGATAAGTTGCGTTTTTTCGTGATGCTCCTATCCGATGCTTCAAAAGTTATCATTCATGAAGCTGAGCCAATTGAGAGAGTTGTGCATTTTTTCAGGCGATGCCACCTCAGGCCCCGAAGCTTCAGAAGTTATCATTGGTGAAAACAAGCCTGTGGAGATAAGATTATATTTTTTCGTACACCTTGTGCAACGGGATTTTAAACATTGTCCGAAAAAACTGGATTGTAATGTTTTAGTACTTGGAACTCCGAATGCAGAATCAGACCTTACAAAGTTTATGATGTTTTAATGTGGTGCAATCAAAATAGTATTGTACATATGTACACGATCTAAATTATTATTTACAAAATTCATGTAACTAAACTTTCAAAGACACTATGTACTTTTGCTATCATACGTTTTTCATAATTTAAAGCTTTTTTCTCAACTACATTCCTTAAGAGATTATTAACAAATTAAATATTTGTATGAAAATATAGTTCAATTATTTGCTTTTTATGCATGGCTGCCGCAAATTTATGTGTACCTATATCGTCGCTTTACAAGCAACACCACTCAGGGCCGGCACGAGAGGGTTTTGAACGGTGCGAGCGCACTAGGCTCCGCTTTTCTGATGGCACCGCACCGCTCACTGATTTTGTAAAGTGAAATTAGAGTATATTGATTTATTTAACGAAATCAAAATTGTTGTCGAGTTTTTCCTCGACACAATATTTATTTAAAAATAATTTATTTTCATTATATCCAAATTTTGTTACCGTTCTGAAGAATATATTGACCTTCACCAATTGCCGTCGCATCTTCGAAAGCTCTTTTTAAAGACTAAAAAAATAAAAATAATTACTTGAAACCTAGCATTAATCAAGAACGATTTATTTCCTCAGCAAATCTATCGAATTCAATTAACCAGAAAAAAATTATGCTATTATCCACGAATTTGCTCTAAAACATGTAAGAAAATGAAACTGCGATCACTTAGTGTAAACTTATTCTGGTAAATTGCATACCAAACTTATTATGAAGTAATAATTAAGAATTTATGAATAATGAAGTAATATTTTTTTAAATTTAATTATTAATGATTTTTTTGTGTGATTGAAATGTTAACTTCATTTAAAATAATTTAATTATTTCTCATTTTCACATTCTGTAGCAAATTGTGCAATATAGCAAATAAAAAAATGCAATGAAATATTTTGCTGTACGAAATTTGTTTCAAGGCCCCGCAAGTCAACTTTACACTGGGCCCCGCTTTTGTTCGGGCCGGCTCTGACACCACATATCTCACTTTTTTTGAATTTTCAAAGAGGAAGAAAAAACTGAATTCTTCCCAACGACGAATATTTCTTTTTTTTACATATGGTAGGAACGTGTGGTCTTATGTTTATATCAGATGTTTAAAAAAATTGAACTAAGTGATGTTGCTTGTTAATCGACGATTTAATGATCGCATCAGAAAGCATAAAATCAGACATTTGACTGATATTAATAAATAAAAATACTTTCAATCGAAAAAACTGTTTTCATAAAAAATATTATGGTTTTTCTTATAATAAATTTCCTGTAAGACAATTTTTATTTCAAAATTAGAATTCATCTAGACTGTGATAAATATTAATTTCTCTTATTTTTACAAGTTATTATGGTTTATAAAATATATTACAAAGTTACCAAAGGAAAGTCATAATTCACTCTAATCTATTAGAAAAATGAGTAGTTATCTCTAATTTTGATAAATGGTATAAATGTAAATGGCCTTAATAATGGGAAATTCTGTTTAATTTTAATGTATTATGAAAAATGATATAGTTGAAAAGCTGCACCTTCATTGCGGAACAATGACTCCTGTATAAAAATAGTAAGTTACATTCTAGTGAACACAAATGATTTATGGCTCAAACACTGAAACTATTAATTCACGTGAGTGCTCCTAGCGCCGTAAAGAAGTGCTGATATTTGCTTCAAGTGGGAGTTGGTTTCAATAAAAAAATTAACAGATGTATAAAAGATTTAAATTGCCCTAATTTGATCGATTGCATGAATTATCATTAATCATTTTTTCTTTCATAAAATTTTTAAACAAATAAATTAAAAAAAACATTTGATTTATTATGTCATTCCCTTTATATTATTGAAACTAGTTATATAATCTCGTCACCAATTTCAAATGATTTCTTCCGTTAACTGTACTTTTCAGAATTTTTTATTTCCCAAGAAAAGGGGTGTAAATAAACTAATATCGAGAATATAGAAGAAATAATTTTAATCTTTCACTTAAAGAAAAATTTTAAATTAAATTGAAATTTGGATTAAAAGTGAATTTATAAGAGAAATCAATGCAGCAATTGAAAATCAGATTAACCAGACACAATTAACCAGCAAAAGGCGAAACCGATACTGTTCTAAATGTGACTTACTGCGTATCGCTTAATTATATAAATTATTATGAAACTAAGCTCTAAATTAAATGCTTTATTTGCTTTTATTGCTCAATTGACCGTTTTAAAGTTGTTTGAAACTTTGAGCATCAATAATATTATAATAACTGTTAATACCAACATTTAAATCAATTAATAGCAATTGCCGAGAGTGGCAAAATTTCAACCATTTACTTTAATTCCAAATCAGATTTATAGTTATGGTATTATTTGAGTTTACGCGACTTTTCAATGCTGAATATTTTAAAGTAGTTTCATTAAAACATTTCATAAAGTACGAAATTTTTTTGAAATACCTGTTTTTCAGTATCTCTATTGTTGAAACTAGTTTCTAACTATATATTACTTAATGGTATTCAAACTTTTATTTTCAATATAATTGATTTGGCAACATCGAACTTATTAAGATTTATACTCTTATACTGTGATAGTTAAGCATTTCCACATTTCTTTTCTTTGATGTTTAGAAATGTTCGCATTTCCATAAAATAGTATTTATCATTTATTAAAATTTTTCATCCAGAGGACATTTTGTTCAATAATTTAAAACGCAGCATGAAATAACTAATAACTAATATCGAGAACAGAGAAGAAATAATTTTAATCTGTCATTTAAAGAAAAATTTTAAATTAAATTGAAATTTGGATTAAAAGGGAATTTATAAGAAAAATCAATGCAGCAATTGAAAATCAGATTAACCAGACACAATTAACCAGCAAAAGGCGAAAACGATACTGTTCTAAATGAGACTTACTGCGTATCGCTTAATTATATAAATTATTATGAAACTAAGCTTTTGTATAAATAAATCTAAGACAAAACATTTATTTTGCTAAATTTTCCATGTAAATTGCACAATAAATCATAATAGTTACAATAAATAATAGCAAAAATGAATAAAAAAGTATGTGCTCTTATAAAGTAGGAATGTGATATGATGTATATGCACGATTTAGTGAGCAAAATATTTTAACTTGAGTTTTCCATATCAGAATATAGAGAAATAAATTATATGCCGTAGTTTTTAGTTTGTTCAACATGCTTGGAGATAAAATTATATATGATCAATGTCTACAAAAGTCCTTGATACTATTGCTTGATATGGAACAAATTTATATTTTTAACATAATAAACTGTGACTGAAAACTGTGAAACATTTCTTATAAGCGATTCCGTTTCATATATTTAGAAAGCATTAATATGAACGTTTCAGATTATGTTTCAAACATTGTGAGAATATTCCCAATGTAATCCAGTTCTGCATTTTTGAAAACTTCCTTGTTGATAAAGAAAAACTGCTATAGCAGTTAATGAATACACCTTCTTGCTAGTTAAAAATAATAGCATCTAAGTAATTATTTGATATCAAATGTAAATTCCAGAATATATTTTCAGTAATTGATGCAAAATTATTGCTTTGTTTCGCTACACTTTAAAATGATATTTTTGATAAACATTTGAAAACAACGCAAATGATTCATTTTGCCAGTTTATTTGCCATTCGTTAAAATCAACATTGCATTCAACCGGTTAATAAACAATTTAAGATTAAAACTGATCACAACCATCGCTAGCGCTTTTCCCTCAACATTGTATCACCATGAAAACTTCTAAAATTTTAGCATTTTTTAAAAATTTGATGTTTTGGGTAAATATTTTTTTTATGAAAAAACGCAAATGATTAATTTTGATTCAATTTTTCAAAATTGAATCAAATTGCTAAAATGAGCGATATTTCTTTTTAAAAAATTATTAGTAAAAATATACTTTGACCAACATTGGATTCAACTGATTAAAAATAATTAAATATTAAAAACTAATTACAATCATCGCTAGTAATTTTCCTTCAACAATGTACCACCATGAAACCTTGTAAAAATTTTAGTATTTGTTCCAATTTGAATTAATCCGGCATTCTTGTAAATTTCCTATGTCCAAGATTAACTGATTTAATCGAATATTGTGCCGAATTCAGGTAATAAACAACGGCCTACATCCTCTTTAACTATTGGAAGTGAAATAGGTTGAATTATTCGGCAATAAATAAGACAAAAACTATATTCTTAATTTTAATTCTACGTCATTAACATTACCAATTATCGTTTTTCATTCAGGTTACTTGACATTCAATTCGAAATGGCAAAATTTGTAACATTTTAAAAAAGTTATTAATCAAAATCTGTTTTTACCAACATTGCGTACAACCTTTTTGATAATTCATTTCAGATAACAAACTTATTAAAATAATCCTTAGTGGTTTTTCTCTCAATAAGACATCACAAGGACCTCGAGTAACACTTTTAGAGTTTTGTTTCAATTTCAACCTTATGATCCATCGCTAAAAATATCCAATATTAAATCATTTCATCCAATATTGCGCCAAATTCAGGTCAAAAACAATGGCCCGCCTCCTCCATAACAATTGGAAGCGAAGTTAGTTGTATTCTTCAGCAATAAATAAGGCAGATACTACATTCTCTCGGGATATGGAAGTGACACTTTAGTTGCCGCTTCCATCAGATACAGGTGATGACAGCCAAAGAAGAATGAAGTAAAAAAATAGACACCATTATAGTTCGAGGGCAAAAGAAACTATAGAGAACAACAATAAGAATGCGGGAGAAAGCAAATAGACTTGGCATTAATCCGGCATTCTTGCTGTCTACAGACTTATAAGAAGAATGTACTGCAATATATAAGACTTATATATTGATGCCACCAAACAGTGTATTATTTTTGTAGAGTTTTGTGGTAAAGTGTCTGAAAAAAATGAAGGAATTGCTGGTGAGGAAATATTGTTTGTTAAGTTTCATGAGCAATTCATCTTTCTTGGTCACTCTGCCCTGTCAATTTGTTAGAAAATAAAATAAAACTCAATATTTTTGCTACAGTTCTACTGATTAAGGTGAAGAATATTCATACTGAGTTCTAAAATTTGAATTTATATGAAAGAAATAGTTTTGAGATTTTTTAATCGCTATTTTTTAAAAAAAATATTTGGTCGAAATACAAGCATGGTTTTTAATTTAAAATGAATAAAACTCCCACATTTTTATTTTATTTAATCTTGTTAATTGCATAGTTGAATACGATTTTTTTTGGAATATTCAAAGTGATTTCTTAATCTATCCTATTAAAATTCAAAAGTAAACAAACATATGTATCTATGTCCTTCTATCTTTCACGAACCACTGATCCTGAAACTAGCCGTAAGTACCAAAAGATGGAAAATAATCCCAAGGAATCCATTTCGACTATTTAAACTCCAAAATTGTAATTAGTTTAAAAATATTAATTAAAAACATCAAAATTAATGAATTCACGTGATGCCATCTATTGGCAGCATGGTGAATTCATTCACGGCGGATTAATACCCCCCCCTATTATTAGTTTTCACATCCGGTGTTGCATTTTTTTTTGACGGAAATTGGTTTTTCCTTTTTAGCGAGCTTCTGTGTTTGGATTTATTAACATTGGAAGAAAATCGTTTTCATACATTTTTTCTTTCTTTTTTGTATTAAGGTGTTCGTAACGTTTGTTGGGGAAAATAAGTGACAATATTTGTTGATTGTTGAGAAAAACTGAGGCGGGGTCATATGAAAATATATGGATCCCAAGGTCTCACGTGTCCTCACTTCTCTCCGCCGGGGAATATCCTATTATTCGAGATAGCCAGTGCAACGCCGGGCCACACAGCTAGTAGTTTGTTAAAAACTCTTCCCTAAAATCAGTATTTTCCATTTGAAATTATGTTTTCTCATATAAACACATTTTAAACCAAAAATTAGACAACTGAGTTAATCAGGTTGAAGAAACATAAAAATCTGCTATAAAGATATGCCCATAGAATTTAAATGTTATGTACCTGTCGCTGTAAATTAAAGATTATCTTTATAAAATTCTCCAGAAAATAGCGCTTAGTATTTATTTATAATCCTGATTGTTAAGCATCATCATACAGTTTTAATTAAAGATATTTTATATTTTTGTTTATTTTGGGGTTATAAAATGTATTCCAGCTTCAACAATTTCCAGAAAAAATATTCATAAGAAATGCATAAATTGGTTTACTGCGAATTTACCATAATTGCTTGAATAATAGTTTAAAAACGATGAAAATTTAATACATACAATATTTAGAGCGCGGAATTCATACGAAAATAAATCCCCGCCGTCTGGGCCAGTGCCTTACACCCTCCGGGTAGGTTGTGCAGGCGTGGGTAAATAAATAAATACATTTTTACCAAAATAACACTTAAAATAGCACGTTGATATTAACTTTTATTAAGTGTTTGCTTCATTGTTAATGCTGAATAAATTATTCGACAAAAATACTTTATAATTAAGACACACGAAATTAATATCAAATTTATAATATTTAGTTTGGTTTCAGTAAATTTTCTATGCTAAAATGTGATAAAAACGTTGTCAATGCCGATATTTTGTTGATGAAAGAATCGCCGCTGTTAATTTGTTTACCGAACAAGCAATCATTTCGGTGACAGAACAAATATTATTTAAACTTGATGATTTATGTGACAAAAGTCTGAGACAACTTTATTCTAAAATTAAAAATAAATGCATGTTCATTTTATATTGTACTCAAAAACAATAAATAAAATAAAACCACAAGATAAATTTTGCTGTTTCACCTATCAATTAGTTAAGTTTTATTAAACTAATTCTATAATAATCATTATTTAAATAGTTTTTTACTTTTTTTGAGAAATTTGTAATTCAATAGTTTATGACATTGATCTGAATTTTATAATGGAAAATAAAAAGAATAAAAATTATTTTGACCAACATAGTTCAAAAAAAGCAATTCTGCTAATATTTGAAGAAGTAAAAAAGTGGACATAATATATAATTCAACGACGAATAAAAAATATCAACTAATTAAATCATTAAAAATTCAGGAATTAAATATTTTTTGCGAAGTTTACCGTTACGGTCCCTAGAATTTCCACATAAGTTGCTTGCAGAAGAAAAGAGAAAATAATTTGAACCTACAAAAACGAATCTTGAAGTGGAAAGGAAAACAAGAAATAATTAAAACTTAAGTTCTTTCTGCACTTAGGGTTTTACCTCTCTTTTCAATTCTTTTGTGAAAACTTCACTTCTTAAGTCCTTCATCTATTTTAACGTAATTCAGGATGTAATTGTTTTTTCCCTGTCATAATAGAGGAAATGTCTTCAAGAAGAAAAAGTTTTAATTTTTCCTGGAGTCGGAAAGTCCGAAGTTTTTCCGACTGCCATAAATATTAATGATCCGGTGTATGGATGTACGAATTATTTTGTTGCAAGTTTTCATAGAATTTCTGATCAGTTTGTCTAAAAGTAAATAAAATAAGTGTTTTTAACCACATATGGCATATTTTGTTCACAACTATTAGATCAAATATATTATTCACATTTAGTTTGAAATACAATGATCAGTGAAATAAAAATAATTTCTTTACCTCTATTACGAGGATTAATGGTTCGGTTGTTTAAAGAGAATCCAAATAAATCTTATTTTCTCATAAAATATAATAAAATTGAAATATTTTATGATTGATAAAAAATTTAAAATTTTCAAACCGTTAAAAAATAGTTTACATATATGCATCTCTGCAGATACAACAATCAGTTAGTAATTGTGTTGATCTTCAAAAAAAATTATTTTAAATATTCGAAATCAAAATAATTTCTTAGAATAGATGTGAAGTAGAGAGAAACCTCCTTGGGAAATTATCATTCCAACCATAATTAGTCATAAATTTTAAAAAGATAAGCCATATCTTCAAAAATCACACATTAAATATTCTGTTACATAAAATATATTTTCCTTAAGCTAGATGTTTGATTTCCAGAAAAATTGTACCAAAGATGTTTGTAATTTCTAAATTAAATCTACATAAAATTCCAACATTGGAATTTGAATTTCTACTCCTTATACAGTGCTGTTCAAAAATATTAGAATGATACAGAAAAATTTACACTTTTTATTAAAGAAAATAAATCTGCTTTTATCTCAAATATATTAATTTTATTATTAATTTGATCGTATGGAAAAATTTCACATAACTGAAACTTTAGTGCAAAATAAGTCAGAATTGGAACATTTACATATATCGTTACATTATGTGTTGTACAAAATTATTCGAACGGTCAAAAACTTTTAACGAAAAAATAACAAAACAATTTTTAAATATAAAATATCGGTGTTTTATGCTTATATGAGCCTTCTTTGGATCAATCACTGCTTTCAGCTTTTGATTCAGGCTATCAACCTGTTTCTGCGTTCTCTCCTGGTTGATACTGCGCCATTCATGTTTAATCTTCTCAAAAGAAATTGAAGTTTATTACTTCTATCTTCAAAAGGGAATTTATAATTCAAAACTCAACATAAATTTAAGTTGGGATTAAGATCTGGTCTTTGTGGTGGCTACTCAAGTATCTTAAACTTTTTTTTGAGAAAGAATCTTTGGAAATCTTTGACGTTTGTTGTAGGTCATTAACTTGTTTAAAGATATACCGTCGACCCACGCTCAAATTTCTGATGGATTTCTTCAGATTTTTGGACAAGAATTCGTCGTACATATTTACAGTCATTTTAACGTTGATCATCACAAATTCACCAACACCTTTAGAGGGAAATAACCCCATACCATCACATTTCCACCTCAGTGACTTACTCTGTGTAGAATATTCATCATTTTACGAGCCTCACATGATTGTCCCCCTACTCTTTTACGTTTTTCTTTATCCCACAAGATCATATTTGATTTTCTATGACCATAAAGCACTGTCCCAGAATTGAGAAACCCCTGAAATATTCTATTTTGCGAAGGCAAAGCGCATGGCCATGTTTTGTTTTGAGTTGTATTGAAATTGTATAAGCTTATTCTTTGGATACAGCTTATGAGCCCAAAGTTTTGATTATAAGACAAACTGCTAGAGCTTCCACATTCAATTTCCTTTCACAATCTCTCTTGGCGATGCATCGCTCTTTTCACGGCAAATATTACAGTCACCGGACAAAAAATTAGTCACCCCTTGAGAGCTCATGAAAACCATCATTTAATACAGTGTAACTCCGCCTCTGGACTTGATACGCCTGGATTTGGTTAGGAAGCGAGCCCACAAGGTTCTGCAGGCACGTCGCATCCAGTTTAAGCCACTCGCTGAGGAGTTGATCGCGCAAATCCACCAAATTGCGGGGATGCTGATTTCAAGTTTTACTCGCTGTTCCAACATGTCCCACAGATTTTCTATGGGGTTTAGGTTAGGTGATTTTGCAGGCCAATAGAGGTGCAATAGGGTGTGTGAGTGGTCATCAAACCAGTCACATATTATTCCAACCCGATGAACTGTGATGTTGTCATCTTGAAAAATAAGGGTAACAAGAGCATACTCATCGTGCAAATGTTGACTGAAAGGCAACACCTGATGATCCAGAATGTTAAAATAAACATGCTGGTTCATGTTCATGGTGACTGCAGTGAGCTGACCCAAGTCATAATACGATTCATCTGTGCTTGCGCACTAGGGTGACTAATTTTTTGTCTTGTGACTGTACATTCATTAAGTCTTCCTTTGTACTTGCTTTCGCTTCTCTATCTCGACCTCTCATTTTCTCGATGGATACTGTCGTCTCATACTACTTGCAAAGATAGTAGATACGCAAGATCGACAATTTATACATTTTTGCTAGATTTTCGTACGATACCCCATCCTTTCAATCTTCACTGTTGCTGTGGCGAAAATCAAAAGAAATCTTTTAGCTCTTCAACATTATTCTTGGCATGGTTGCTGCATAAACCAAAAAAATAAATTACCAAATAAATTAATCTGTGAAAATTATTAAAATTTACCAAAATAAAAACAAATCCAATTCGTACTCTCTTAAATATAACCTTCGTCATTAGTCGTTCGAAGAATTTTAACAGCTAGAATACACTATTTAAAGCAATAATTGATTCTAAGAAGTAGCGATATTTCATGAAATAATTAAAACTTATATGTATTTATGGACGATGAAATAAGGTACTAGAAAGAATAAGGTACTAGATAAGGTACTAGAGGGGGGTTATTCAATGTACTTTAACATTGCTTTATTCAAAAGTTCAGAGTAAATAGGATTGATACTAGGTTGAGTTATATTTGCCATAATATAAATTATATTTTTAATTTTGAGTTTCTTTCATTTGAATTAACATCGGTTATTTTTCTTATATATATATATATATATATATATATATATATATATAAGAAGGAATCTGTTGAAAAATATTTTTAAACTTGGCTGTAGAATTTATTTTGAAATAATTTTGACAATTTTTTTATTATTATTCATAAATTTATTTTAATATGAATCCTCTTAGATCTTTTAACTATTCTGCTGAGGGGCATATCAAGAGAAAGAATTTGAAAGTAAAAATAAAAGATTCCTTAGAAACATTAACAAATTTTTCGGAAAAAAGCAATTCTTCATCAGAACTGAAAATAATTACTTTCTTAAACAAGTGCTTATTTTAGAGTTGTATTTTATTATTTATAAGATACTACTATAAAAAGAATTTAATTCAATAAAGAACATCGATGTTAAACAATTCAAGGCAAGGCGCCTAAGTAAATGCCAGAGCTCTTTCTTCCTTCCCCGTAAGAAACTGCAGGAGAGTAAGAGTTTTTTATTCCCTGTTTGGTTTTTCTCGATAATTGAGAGCTTTTTTCTCCCCTTCCCACTTCTCAATGGAAGAGAATTCATTTTTTTGAATTAACTATAACAAATTATATTTCAAACTGTCAACAATTCTTTAAATTTCTGTTTAAAGATGTTTTGGTGTATAGAAATGGAAGATGCATGCTTTACGCTCTTTTTTATTATTTCAAGACTTCTTAATTTTAAATTTTACTAAGTATCAGTTCTCAAGTTTTGTATATTGCTGTAAGTAAGTGTTGGAAATTAATACAAACCAGAGTGAGTGTTCTCCCCTAAACTTTCTAGTATACTTCCCCAAAAAGGTGCCGTTTCTCCTTCCCCCGCGTGGCTAAAAAAATTCGAACCTACTGTTATCCAGAATCCAATGATTATCAGAAGGTTTTTCATTGTAGTGATTGAAAAATATCTAGGTAAACAATCCAATTCAAAGAGATGCGTACTATCTATCGTACAGATTAAAACGCATCTATCGCACATTGCTAGGTTTCAATTCTTGCCGTCTCAAGAACAAACTGACGTAATTCGCTTATTTCGTGTGCACAGAAGATTGCTTCCAGTACGCATGCGCGTGGAGATAACGGATTGGTTTCAATTGTAAAATATACAGACCGACAGACAGTCAACCCTTTGACGGATTTAGCCCAAACTTTTATACGGACCTACATTCATGACGATAAAACTGTGGACCAAATTTTATCAATCTAGCTATTCAAGTTTTTGAGTTATAGTGTTCACATGACTTCGGACATACAGGCAGACAGACTTCCCGTTGACGGATTTTGTCGAAAATATGATAGAAACCTCCAAATTATGATTAAAGACCACATACCAAATTTCATCCTCGTAGCTCTAATAGTTTTCGAGTTATAGTGTTCACAGATACACAGACATACAGACACACAGACAGACATAATTCCAAAATTGTGTTTTTCGGACTCAGGGAGGTCTAAATTGTGGAAATTCGTCAAAATCTCGAGTTCGAATTTTTTGACGATTACAATACTTTCTCTTTGTATACTTCGTATACGAGAAAGTAAAAAGCTGGAAACATTTGCAAATAAAGCCTAAATTAGAAGGTTTTTAAACACAGGGTGAGTCAGCACCATACCGACAAAGAGAGTGGTAGTAAGCATAGAGACAAGTCGAAATCACATAGCCACCTTGCAAGGTCAAAAACTCCTTCTTCGGTAGATGACGTTCCATGCTAGCTGGACTGCAAATCGTTCACGCAGGAATCCATCATTTGATATTCGGTCTCTGAGGTTTTAGGATTGCCGAATACACAAACGAGGAAATGGCCGAAAACACAGCATTGGTAGTGGCGGTCAAGCACGTTAGCCTCTTCCCAGATAACATGTACACTTGCAGCAAGTGTGATTTTTCTAGATATTTGCTTGTGATGACAAACTTGATGCGGCAACTTTGCAGCAAACTTCCTGTAAAGTGACAAAGCATAATCGACCAACCCACTTGCAAAACAAGTTTGCTGTGAAGTTGTTATGACAAACTTCAGATCACAATTTCAAAACAAGTTTGCTGCAAAGTTGATACAGCGCACTTACACACCATTACCTGGATAGAGTTGTATAGCGCTGCTCTTGATCTTTGTCTCTGTTTTAAAAACATCCAATTTTTAATAGCATCTTCTAGACCGTCCTTCTATTTATTAAATTCAATAAATCAATGATAATTTGTAAACTATCTAGATCTTTTCATAAAAAAATTAAAAATTATCTATCTTTTTACTAAATACAGAACTCGCACTTTAAAGAAAACTATATATCACCTTTTTCTTAATATTGAAATTTTAACATTCATAAACAAAATTAAACCTAAAAAACAGACAATATTTTTTGAAAAATAATAACTTATATTTTGTTCCAAATTTTTAAAAGCGATTATTTTTGAACCCTAATTTCATAATTTATTCCACTAGCAAAACGTAGTTATTAGCGAAAATCTCTCTCTCTTTGACTTCAAATAAGAAGCTCTGCTTGGAAGACTGTGTTAAAAGGACTAAGTTGCGCCATCCATTCGTATTTCGTTGTGTCTTCTTCCATGACACAGAAGGAGCTGCCTGTTTTGTCTTCCATCTTTGAGCGTCCATGTAAATATTGAGACCGGGTACTGGAAGGAATTGCTTTTTCAGAGAGATTCTGTCTTCAAGTTGAAAAATTGCTGGGTGGAATTTGGTGGATGTTGTGCCGTCCTCAGAGTTATTGGAGTTGGAGTTGATGTTGTTGTAGTTAGATGTTTTGCGTAGTCTGGCTGTTCTGACGTTGGCCGCTTCCTGTTATTTTTAATGTGGAGTGGTATGATTCTTTCTAAGACCTGGAGTGCGGCTGTTGGCGTAGTGGAATACACACCTGTGATGTTAAGCAGAAACGCTTAATGTTGAAGTGTGGTTTAGTTGCAATATATGAGGTATGGTTCTTTTCCTGGAAATCTTACAGGGAAAACTGGCCGCCATTTTTGTTTCTCCTGGAGGAAAGCCAGGTAAGCCTCTAGCAGCCCAACAGGAGCGAGCAATTCGAACCTTGCCTTACAAAATCGAACATCGTCCTATTAATTTTTGAATAATACTGTAATTTGTACTTAAAAGCACAGGCACAGGATTTAAGTCATAATCCTTTCCATCCGCTCGCTCTTCTGCTATAAGATGCCTTAACCCACCAGACTAGTGGTGGGCTTAAGAAAATATGCATTTTGTTAGAAGAAGAAATATGCGACTCAAAAATTGACGAATATATGTAAGAACATAACGGGTATTTTAATATTACATATTTTGGATTTAAATTTCATCAAAAAGTGAAGTAAAATGCAACAAAACCCATAAGTTGGAGGATGCTTTTAAGCTTGAATTGGAAATTTAGGTAACAAATACGAAAATATTAGGATTATTCGTAAAATGATATAATTATTCAATATCTGAAATAATAACCGATATAATCAAGTTAACCAACTGAATGAAATTTATTGTATAAACAACAATTATACGTATATGAAACACGTTATGAATAAGATATATATAGTGATGCTGTTGAAACAGAGCATTATGACGAAAAAAATGGAACTACACCTTTTGTATCGAAAAGAACAGAGTTCGTCAGAAGCGTCTGAGACAGCGATAGAGGTTGTGATAGACTAGAAATGATTTCCTGCCCCTCAAACAAAACATTTTTCCAATATTTGCTTGTAAATTTTTCAAGCTTGACAGGAATTTTAATTACAAAGTTTTAGAAAGAAAGCTGAATGCGAAATTATGAAAATATTTTTTATTTTCTTTAAGAATTAAGAACACGGTTACTAACGTCCAGTTCTGCTCTGGAAAATGCGACACAAAGTAATAAAGCAAATCCTTCTTTTTATTCTGTAATGAGTTAGTGCATAAGCAATACTTCAAATTTTCGAGCCTGTTCAGAGTTGTTGTTAATTTTTACAGTCGAGTTCATTCACCATACGTGCGTTAATACTGCAGAAAAAAATATCTGGGATTTACAAAATGTAAATTTTGATAAGTAACGTGAACCCAAAGTGAAGAAAAAAAAAGACCAATATAGTCAACAGCGGATCTGGAGCATTTTAACCCATTCACTGCCAACTATGAGACATGTCGAAGTATATTCGTAGAGTCAAGCTGTGCTCTAAGTTTTTCTGACAGTGAATGGGTTAAATCTGCCGAAATCAAATACGACGTATCCCGTCTAGTGTTATCTGGAAGCTTAGAGAATTGTGTTGTTCTTCTCACCTGATTGAAATCAATCACTTTTTGAACCTACACAAACGATGAAAAAATCAGAATTTAATATATCGAAATTAAGCAGCAATGTACCAAAAATTTAATCCTTAAAAGTCCGATTTTTTAAGAATTGATTTTAAAATGTATTTTAACTTAAGGAAAATATGTGCCTTAGGAATGCTATTTTGTTTTAAGTATGATTTATGGCTAAAAAATAGTGTGTTACCAACTTATTTGAAATGTTTTTTCTGGGCTTTATTTCAGAAAAAACATTTCAAATTTACTTCTTAAAACATAATAATATTAAACACAGATGAATTTTAATGGATAATAACGTGGATAAAGAAATTCCTTCGACATTGTAGAACAAATTATGACAATCTCAAGCGTACAAACAAAGCAGAAAAGATGCAGCAAGTGAAAAAGAGAAATTTATTTTTATTTTTTATCAGCACTCAGGCTGCCACCAATATGTAATAAATTGATTTAATAAAAATTATAGTATGTATCTTATTGGCAACAACAGACATTAGAACTTCATTCTTATTCGCAATATTTTAGAAGACAAAATAGGATATGTTTCTTGAAGCCAATGATGAGCATTTGAGTGTTAACCCTAAATTTGTAGAGGGACGAGACTCATGTTTATGTGGAATGCCGCTGTTGAAGAATTAATTCAATTTCAGGAACCATTTTTATTAGATGGCTAAGTTCCACGACACAATACATTAAAAGATGCAAGACAGAGAACAACAACACAAGACAAGTACACAGTAGAAGAAGAGAGAAAGGCATCATGGGAAAAACCCAGATGGCTCTAGTAGCGCCACCTACCATAAAAAGAAGAAGGCAGTGAATTGTAACCGCTACAAATTTTAAATCTCTCATAATTCCTTTGTCAAAACTCTTTTCCAATGCATCATACCAGAATAACACAATTTCTTGTTGGGAACTGAACTTCGCTGTTAAAATTACACCCTATAGTTTATAACTTAATTCTAACTTAACATTTAATGTTGTCCATTTACAGTTAAATAAAGAGCGTAATAGAACAATGAAATTTGGACAAAGTATATTAGAAATTTATTTCCAGTGCTTAAACATAGCTACATCATCTCCTCAGTCCATGATATTCAACTCTAATTGAAATATCCGGCTCTGACCGGGTCTCTAAATGCCTTAATTTTGGACTTCATTGTGGGAATCTGAAGTATCCGGCATTTGCATCCTCGGAATTGGCGTTTCCGC
>BGPR01001927.1:173630-186129 GCA_013235015.1 Araneus ventricosus | reverse complement strand
CTGCTGGATTTGGTGCATCCCACAAGGCCATTTGTAAGTTCTAAATTGGAAATTTTCGAAAGTAATGACAAAAGTCATCCCTTTCTGTGATTGTTTATTGACTACCAAATAAAGGAAAAAAAGAAAATTTGTAATTCCCTAGTAACAAAATATAGATAAAAATGTAAGTATTCGCAGCCTTTTTTTTCAAAACAGGCCAAAAAAAATCGACGTTATAAGATAGACAAGAACAAAGATCAACAATCTAGAAGCTAGCCATTAGCTATGTGAAATTCGAACTATTTATCAGATTAGACAAACCTTTTTTGATTAAATTTATTAACTTTTTAGTTTTGGTACTTAGTCTGGTATATGTATTATTGAACTACTACTCGCGCTCTAGAACACGAGGCTTAAAGATGTAAGAAAATTTATGAATTCAATCAATATGCTGATAAGACTAATTTAATTCTTTTTTCAAAAAAAAATTGAATAGAGATATGAATGTGAAATAAAGTAATGAAGAATTGTTAAAAATAATACAAATTTGCAACCAAAAGTATAAAAATACAATTGAAAGAAGTGTTTAAGGGTAAAAATACGATTGAAAAAATCATCAACCTATTTCGCAAAGATTCATAACCTAAATATTAATAGATTAGGAAGAAACAGTATTCCTCAAGTTTATATAGATATAGGGCACTAAGCTATTCTTTTTCAGAATCTTTCTGTGTGGTGTTGGTCGTAAACAGTCCAACGAGTAATGGAGAATGAAGGTTTATTCACAAATGTGAGGAAAACACGTAGCACAGGTAACAGAGAAACAATAGATATTGCACCAGATTATACAACGTAAAGCAGATCAACAATTCGACCCGGTAAACAGTTCAGCATTTTGAATTTGCTACACAAAACGTCAGCAAATCACTAATAATGACAATAACAGGTCTTTGCAATGCGCTTCAGCTCATTTGGCTTCTAGCCTCGATTGTAGACGAAACTCCCAAGCCGTTCTAGTGGATCAACACATCTCTGGATCACGGTTTTCTTATATGCTCTCCGAGCATAGGCGCACGTCACATGTGAAGTTTTCTCGTATGTTCAAGCGTATTTCCTTAGCATACGATAGAGATATCGGGAAGGGTCGCATTTTCTGAATACTCGATTTGGCGCCAAATCTCAAAGGTCATATTTCAGCAGGATCAGAGTCAGGGCAACGAGCTGCTCGTCACTCCAGGACATCTCTGTAAACTCCCTTCCCCAACTATATGACGATACGTAGGAGAAAGCGATATTACATCTTTGTAACAAGTATTTAAAGGCAAGTGAATGTAAATCATCAAAACAATTAATAGGGAGACAATAATTACTACTTAAATAAAATGAAAAAAAATGGAAAAAATTAAAAATGCAGATAGAGTACGGGAAAAAAATGAAGCAAGCGTTTAAAAAAATATTCTATATTAAGAGTAGACATAATAATATTTATACATTGTGATTATGTGATTACTAACATGATCTAGGAGGGATGTCACTTATATTTCTTTAGACGAAAGATCCGCTGAGATTTGTCTCTCTAATACTTATACAATAATATGATGTTGATATATATTGATGATATACTGTATATATATATCCATTAATATATTATATATAATATATATAGTAAGTGTGTCATGATTAATCGAATCTAGGTCTGGAAAGCATATATATGCTGTCAATTTGATCAGTGAAAAAACTTCATAAGAGAAATATAATCAAACATAACAATGCGATAAAGTTTAACTACATAAACTGCAAAATAAGGAATACAAGTATAGTCCCGAAAAAAAATTTATGAATGTTGATGATCATAAAGAATGATGACTGATGATTATTATTGATGATCTAAAACTATTGCCATGTAATGTTATACAAATATGGGAATTGACTTTCGAAAAATTAGACATTTTTTTAAGGAACATAAATTTACTTGTATCTCATTTTTTTAAATTCTGCTAACTAATTTTCGCACTTGTCTGATAAAAAAAGATTTTGGTTTTAGATTTTTTTGATTTTTTTACTTTAGATGTAAATTTAAAAGTATATAGTAATGAGTTGGATATATTTTTTTGTTTAAAATTGAAAGAAACTAAATGAAAACAGTTACATTTTGAATATTTTTCTGCTTTTAACCAAAACAAAGGGTCGATATATCTACTGATTTATTTTAGAGTTATTTTGAAGATATTTTCAAATTCCTTTCTGAAACTTGAAAATTAATCCCAATTTTTTTGAAAAGGTGTTAGAGTAATTAACTAAGAAAATTAGAATGATTTCGAGTAATTTTGGAGCATCTTGAACGTGTATGATAAAGGCTATTAATTGTTATTAAAAATTACATTTATACTTATAACTCTGAAATAAATAAATATATTGCGGTGAAATTTTGTGTGTTGCCTTATATAGTGATCCTATTATATGCCTGCAAAATTTCAAATTGATTAGTTGAGAATCTTAAAAAATCAATTTGAAGGTCCCTGGTAACCTTAAGACTCTTGTTCTAGAGCGCGAGTAGTAGTTCAATAATAAATATACCACACTTATGCAAGACATATGGCTCAAGACTATTAGGCACAAAATCGGGGGATATTCTTAAGATATCCGAACATGTTGAAAAGTCGATTTTCGGCCAAAATTCCATTTTTTTTTATTTTTGATGTCTTGGATAGTTCATTCCTTTACCTTTCTAAAACGTATTTGCTCTTGTCGATAAGTTAATTAGAAGATGAGTTATTAATTATTTATAGCAAATCGAAAACCGGAAGTGGGCGTTTAAATAACCGAAAGTTGTCATTTAAAGGGACAGAAACCTGTCAAAAATTCTTTTAAACTGCATTTTTCCAAGTTAATACGATTGTAGTAAATTTTTAAGATTTTTTAAAAGTTTAGATACTTAATTTAAGCGTCTTAAAAAACTAAAATTTGATTTTTCTCAAAACTAGATTTTATGCATAATTTTCACACTTCACACATGGTAACTAAAGATATTATCATTCGATTGTTCTGAAATTTCGTGAACACTTTCTTCAAATGTTTCTCTAGTGAATGTACTAGAATAATGTATATTGTTACAATATTTTTTTAATTATGGTCTTTTATTTGAAAAATGACATAAAAAAATTTGCTGAAAATCTTATAATGATTGTTCGATTAGCTCTAAGATTTTTATTTATCCAAAGAATGTTCAGATTCTAGTACAAGCACTAGTCCGTAGTATTTAGGTTTATTTTAGTGGTAGTTTTATTTGAATTACTACAAAAGTTTGACCTCTAGCATGTTTGAAGTTTTTGAAAATTTTCGCTGAAAAACAGCACAAATTTAGGTTTTTTGAAAATTCATAATAATTTATTCTCAAAAATAATACTCTATTATTAATCTTTATAAAGTTCAAATCTAAAAAACATATTATGGTGTGCCTATGTAACATTTTTTTAAAAAAATTGCTTCGAACGTGTTCGGTACTCTTAAGAATTGTGCCATACTCCGATCTCAAAACTGAAACCTTCGAACCAAATCATTACGAATCGCTCTTGATTTGAATAGAATATGAGAATTTCTAACATGGAAGAACTGAAGAAACTTAATATATTAGTATAAATTATGCATCATTCTTGAAACGGTTTAGACAGGGTTCTACCGTAATATCAGATACTTTGCTGTATCTTAAACAGATTCTTGTTTATATAGAAAGCACGGTAGTCTTGTGAGCATTTTATTTTTATTCATTTTCTGGAAACTATATTAAAGCAACTTCAAAATCCTTCGCCTAGCACTGATACAATGCTATTTTTCAAATGAAGGGATGCTGTATTAAAATGCGAGAAATATTCATAATTAAAATTACAAAAGCATCTCTTAAGGCTAAAAATCAAAATGAAGCATATAGGGGGTATGACTATTATTTACTCTCTGGAAGAAACGCTAAAGCAACATCGAAATCTTTCGCCTAGCACTGATACAATGCTATTTTTCAAATCAAGGGATGCTGTCTTAAAATGCGAGAAATATTCATAATTAAAATTATAAAAGCATTTCTTATGGCTAAAAATCAAAATGAAGTGTATAAGGGGTATGACTATTATTCATTCTCTGGAAGCAACGTTAAAGGAAATTCGAAATCTTTCGCTTAGCACTAATACAATGCTATTTTTCAAATGAAGGGATGCTGTCATAAAATGCGAGAAATATTCATAATATAAATTACAAAAGCATTTCTTAAGGCTAAAAATCAAAATGAAGTATATAAGGTGCATGACTATCATTAACTCTCTGGAAGCAATGTTAAAGCAACTTCGAAATCTTTCGCCTAGCCCTGAATTTTTAAGAATACAATTTTGTACACAACAGTCTAGGCGCCCTAAAACCTCTTCACTTTCTTACCTTATAACAGTTAGGATGCTACAATCGAATCTTTACTTTTTTCCTTCCTCAACAACCTTAAACAACTCCCAGACGGCCTGTCCTTGAGGAGTTAGGAATATACGCCATTCTTTTATTAGCGAGTCTCGTAGGATAATGTACAGACGCATCAGATGCTATTGTCGACTAGAAAACAGGAGTGGAAACAACGCAGTGGAAAGGAGGAGAAAACGAAAAACCAGAAGAAAGGAAGAAGTAAACTTAATGGATAAAAACAATGTACCGTATTTCTGTACAGCCACAGAGGGAAAAAAAACGATAAAAAACTCGTCGATTGATAAATGAAACTTTTACCTTGTTCCTTTCGTCTCATTATTTTCGCTCTGGACCTAAATCGAGAGGGTTGGCTTTCTTCTAGGGCTGATCCCCCTCCCCTTTACAAAAAGGGGAAAATTAATTTTGTTCCGAGTTGCGGGAAGGAATCCTTTCTTCCTTTTTTCCACTTTATTTCTTGTTTTGTTTCCGCATGATAGCTAAATGACAAAATATCGATTCCCTTGGGGCGGATTTTGATTTCAGCCAATGAAAAGAGATCCTCAGGGTAAAGAACTTTAACCTCAGTGCATTTGTAAAAAAAGCCAGATTTCAACCAAAGCTGCTTTAAAATTTATAAGCATTTCAATCACTTCTTTCTCTCTTTTTCCATCTCTCCCTAGACCTCAGCCAAGGCGAAGATGGTAAGGATAAAAAATATTGAAATGGTTCTTTAGAAGTACTGTTGGTGGGGGTTCTTAAGTATCATTATGTTAAAGTTTGAGATAAATGAGTATTTCCTGAAGTGCTTCAGCATGGGCAGCCGCAAAAAACTGATGTCTTAAAAAATTTTGAACTGTTAAGATTTCCTGTAATTTTTTTTCCTTTAAAAGAAGTATCGAAAAAATATCTAAAGCCCCATTCAATAATTGTTTTCAAAATGATTCGCTTAGCTATTTCGCTGAGGGAATTCATTTCCTGAAGAAAAGTAAATTTTTGATGCTTAAGTTGCGCCGTACATACTTACGATTATAAAACTCTTTCTTCCAATGAGTTTATTTTCATTTAAGTATCTGCAAATGAGAATAAAAATACTCTAAAATAAAGTGCTTTTTCGTTAAGTATATTTACATTCCTTTGATCTAAATTAATTCTAAGTAGGTATTTAAAATTATTGATTTACCTCTTTAATCCCGAGGCGACTTTTTTCTTCTAGCTTCTTAAAAACCGGTACTTTTTGGAAGGAAGTGACATGAATTGGACTCTCCCAACATGGGTGGTCATTTAACCCACCCTTTGTTATAACCTTCCCTTAATTCGCACCGAAATGGGATGTGATTGGCAAGGGTAATTGGCCCTCCTACCGTGCTTATCTCCTATGCGATCTCAGAACCTCACCTCACCTAAAAGAAGCCAACCGCCTCAGACAGGCCTTCCTCGCAGTTACGGGGAAATTTTTAGACCGCTTCTCTCGGTGTGAGAGGGTTAATAGTTAAATTAAGCGCATTTTAAGATCATTTTGTAACATAATATAATCATAAAACAAAATTTTTAAGATACTTTTATGTTGAAATAAATTTCTTTCCTATACCGTCTCTGCATAAAGTACTAAGGAATTCTCAAACTTATTTAATCTTTTATTTTGTTAAAATATTCATAAGAAAAAGAGACTAAAGTAGGTGTAAAATTTTAAATCTCACTTTGTAAATATTTCTAATAACCAAATTCATATTTTCGTAAACTATAAAAGTTGTTTTAATTTTCAGTGAATAATAATTACACGATGCCCTGGATCAGAATATTAAGTTACCTATAAGGTTATAATTGGTACTGAAAAATACCAAAAAAAAGGAATTTTTAGATTTACGTTCTGCTTTATGCACATAAATTATCTTCTGGAAACTCAAAGACGTAAATTTCACTCATCTCGGATCATAAATATTTTTCTAAATTTAAAACTTTCGAATATATTTGCATTTCGATATGGAAAGAGTATAACTGAAAATAATAAATAATGTGAGAGTTCATTATTTTGAATCTGAAGCTAAATCAATTCAAATGTCTTATATTTTGTGTTTTATGGTAGTATATAAAAAGAATTTTATGTATCTACAAAATAAATTATTCATTTTACAATTCTCTGTTTCTGCATTTCTTGCTTTTGTTTTAATAGAAAAGTGGTAATTTATACTGTGCTAGAATTTAATACACGCGTCAAAATTAATGCAATTTAATGGTAACATCAAGATAAACAAAAATTCATTCTTTAACACAGTCTAATAATAAAAGATAGGACAAACACATTTCCAAACATAGAAAAATGCATCATAATAAATTATTATTATTCATGTTTTGCAAAATTTCTAGAATCCAGACATAAAAGATTTTAAATTGCGAATTCAATATGAAATATAATCTCTGTAAATTCTGTGTGTCAGAATAATTATGAATAACCTGACAAAATAAGAAAGATAATTAAAAATAATTATCATTTAGTAACATTATTTTGTCAATTCTTTTTTTTTTCAATATTAATTTCTTCAAAACTATTTTAAACAGTTTCTTTATTACAAAAGTCACCGTCATGCTCATCGATGAATAAATGTGAATAAATACCGGAGGCTATAATTTTTTTTAATAATGCATTTTGCTTTCGCAGAGCTACAAAATCTGAATAACGATTGATTTGATTGGTACAGTGAAACCTCTTCGAACGGCCACCCCTACATAGCGGCCACCCCTCTTAACGGCCAATTTTTCGTGGCACGGATTTTTCGGCCCATAGACCAAATGTTAAAATAACCCCTAGCAACGGCCACCCAACCCCTCTGAACGGCCGCCTGGTGGGTTCGCCCATCCCATTTAACAAACGCATCGGCTAGAGATTTACTTTTTAAACTGAAAAACGAACTTGAAAAAATGGAGAAGGGTAATAGGGAAAGAGAGTATTGTAGAAAAAGAGTATTATAGAGAATTTTCCGAGAAGGGTAAAAACTTAAAACAGTCACAAATTGTATCCTTTTCACAAAAAATGTAAAAAATTATTAAATAAAGTACTATTTTCTCTTTAGATAAGTCTCAAACTTCATTTTAAATAAGAAATATGTGTCAGACTTGTTTATATTATGTATTATAGCAATTATCTTGTAATTGTAACGAAACCCTTCAGAGCGGCCACCCCCTCTGAGCGGCCAATTTTTCTCGGAACGGAGGGGTGGCCGCTCAGAGAGGTTTCACTGTATTAGAAATAAGAATACTAACTTTATCATTGTTCATATGATCTTTCAGAAAAAAATAATTAAAAACAAACAAAAATACCGAAACTAAAATTAAACCATTCAACTCTAGGTTTCCATTAACCCTCGAGGAAGCGCACTACGAGGAATAACGCTATGACGCGCACAACGAAGAGAAACGCTACGACGAGCACTACGAAGAATAACGCTACGGCGAGCACTACGAAGAGTAACGCTATGACGCACACTACGATGAGTAACGCTATGACGTGCACTACGAAGAGTAACGCGAAGACGCGCAGTACGAAGAGTAACGCGAAGACGCGCAAGGGTGTGTGCGTCACCCCATTTCATTTTTACGCTATTTAAACATAACTAGCAACATTTTTATGCTATATATGATGCAAAAGATTTGTTGAAACTGTTTTAGGTATACATGAACAAATTTTTAGGTGAAAAATTTAGTAAATAATACATAATATTATTTGGCGCAATGCGAACATATAACAAAAGTAAATTTCTTACATACGTGTTTTCAGCATTTTTTATAGTAAAGAATCATCAATATAATAATCGTTATACAATTTCGAAAGGAAATTGCGTCAGGTGCACAGGAAACCATTTTTTTTTTTTTTTTTAGAAATCCAAATAAGAATTTTGATGGACTTTATATTTAGATCTAATAAATTTAGGGTGTGTACACATTTATATTTCAGAATAATTTCAACAATTTTAAGCTTTTCCTCCAATAGTTTTTTTGAAAGCTGATAAGTCTTGTACCAGCTGACTACAGTTTTATTACGTTCAGAATAACATAACTTTTGTATCAATCTCCTGACATTTTCACTTGCAATATTATCCAGCATAAGAGTCTTGAACCCGCAAAAATCTCCATTTTAAAAATATGGAAATTTCTACAATCCACTTGTTTCCTTTCTAAAACTTAAATAGCGATTATTTTCCTGCCCATAATACGAAACCTGACGCGAGGACGTCAGAAAAGAATTTTTCTTTAACTCTCCGAACCCGGCTAGAGTTAGAATTCCATTGCCTCCAAACCTGGCGTGAATTTTCACTCACAAAAACAGAATGGAATCGACACGTTCTTTACAGAAATTCCAGGTTTAGCTTAGTTTAGTTATATTAACATCCCGTTTTGAAGCAACACGAGGGCTATTTTGGGACAGACCTCATTATTTTGAACCACGGTTAGATGACGAGGACGACACCTGAGTTGGCACCCCCTCTCCAAACTTCTACGCCACACCAACGGGAGGACATTTGACCACTACATATTATTTAACGTGCAACGTAGGCCCCATACACGGCGGATCTTCAGTGGAATCGGGTTTCGAACCTGAAACCCTCCGGCCCCAAAGTCGAGACCTTGCCACCAGGCCACCGCGGCCTCCAGAAATTCCAGGAGCTCGACACCTATGGTTGTCCGATCAATTATCAACAAGGAAAGGAACTGGAATTTTCCTAAAAATTAACCCAAACGCTCGAAACCACCCGAGTCCGGCTTCTGTGGTACGGGCGATTTGGGGCGGGATAGGGCTCATAGGGTTAAAAACTTTCCGTCCCTTGAATGTGACCTTAAAGGCAGATAGCGTGGATTTGACTCATTTCGATTAAAGGGAAGTCTGTATTTTTCACATTTTACGTGAAGTGGGGTGTCGGACACCCCCTTGCGCATCCCCACAGGTTAAAATATCTGTAACTGCCAGCCAATAAATGTCCCCATTAAAGTACTAAAATCCACTAAATCAATTTCTTTCATATGTAGCACCTTTTTCATTATGCACTTTTATTCAACCCGAATTGTTCCATGATTGTAAAAAGGAGTTTCTTAATCGCTTTTTCACTTACTTCCAGATGCTCCATAATTCTGTTCATTTATTTTCAGAATTTAATTATCAGTAAATTAATTAATTATATTAACTCCTTAATCCCGAGGCGACTCTTTCCTTCTAGCCCCTTCAAAGCCGGGAGTTTTTGGGAGGAAGCTACATGAATTGGACTCTCCCAACCAGGGTGGTCACTTAACCACCACCCTGCTATAACCTTCACTCAAGGCGCAGAGAAATGGGCTGTGGTTGGCAAGGATAATTGGCCCCCTAACTTGCTTTTCTCCTAAGCGATCTCAGAGCCTCACCTCCCCTCAAAAGAAGCCAACCACCTCAGCTGTTAAGGAGAAATTTTCAGACCGCCCGAGACCGCCTCGCTTGGAGTGAAAGGGTTAAAGATTGATACTGTAAAAGTGCTGCTATCTGCTAGTGAATTCGTGGAAGAAATGACTCCACGATTGCCATAATATTCTTTTAGAATGCAATAATTAACGACAAAAATGTTGAAGATTATTTAAAAGAAAAAATTGTCTCTTTTGTACAATAATAAAAGTATGTGTTTTAAAACCTTTTCTTTTAAAATTGATTCGGTTTATTGTGTTTAAGACCTACCATCTGACATTTTTTATTTGCCCATTTGGAAGCTTCTGTTTCTATAAAGCATATTCTATACTGAATGTATAGCAATGGTATATTCAGCAATGTCTTCAGGAAATAAAATATGCAAATATTGCAAGCTGAAATCCATAGACATGAGAGCATTCGTGGAACGAAATGCGAAAAAGATAAGGGAGACTGTTGGCGCCTCTCTCACTTTTTTCTGTTCGGATTTAAAATGTCTCAAAACAGGATTTCTTGAGTGTAGGAAATGCAAAATGATGCAAGTATTTGGGAAGAAACATGTTTCGTTCACCAACGGATATACCAATATATATAGAATAAAAGGACGAAAATAAACCACAGTTATTATGAATTCAAAAATTTAAAAAGTTAACTTTACAGCATGAATTCTATAATTGACGAACAAAAAATATGAAGCAATCAGACGCATAAGGATTTAAAACTTTTATATTAACATTCAATTTCAATAAATGTGTTGCGGATTTATATTGTTTGATTTGATTATTTTTATAATACGTTTGATGAAAATATTTTTAAAAAATCCACTTTTATTAATGTATTAATATTGTTACAAAAGCTATAAAGTTGGTTCCCTGAGATGCTAATCTTGGCAACAAAATTGGCGACAAAAGGAATTTTCTAGAAAGCCCTCGAACTATCAACCTATTTCTACTAGCATCATGAACTTTCTGGAAATTGCGTCACTTCCTACGTAATGAAGTCACTTCCTGTTGAAAAAGTATAAAAGCAAGCTCTAGAGCCAAGAACAGACAATTGGATTTTGATCAGCAAGCAAGCTGATGAACTAATAAGAAACCTTTGAGCGCTGCGTTGAAATTTATTGGTAATCTCTGTTGTGAATTTTTACGAGTGCTGCTTTAATGCTTGTGCTACGTTTCTTTTAATTGAATATTTGAAAAATAGAGAGATTTATTTTTTTAAAATCCTGCTTATTGGATTGCATTCACGTACACCCACAATACAATTTTGTTACAATATAAAATATTTTTTTTAATTTTAATTTACAACTTTTTACTTGTTAGTATTTAATTGAAAATTCATTATTATATATATTACAGAATATTGAAAAAGAAATTCTCAAATTTACTAAATGTCTTTGCCACTGATATGGAATCAAAGTTTATTTAAATCATTATTTTAACTGCAATAAAGGCTCTGAAAGCAATAAAGTGTTTCAATCTCACTGACAACACTAAACTGCAGAGAATTTAAAAAGTTAACATTAGAACTTGAATTATACAATTAATGAACAGACAATATGAAAAAATCATATGCATAAGGATTTAAAACTTTTATATTGACGTTCAATTTCAATAAATGTGTTGCGAATTGATATTGTTATATTTAATAACTTTTATAATAAAAAAATCAGCTTTTATTAATGTATTAATATAAAATATTTTGTTAATTTTCTTCTTTTTTCTTTTAGTATTTAATTTAAAATTCATTATTATAAATATTATAGAATCTTAAAAAAACAAGTTTTCTCAAATTTACTAAATATATTTGCCACCGATATGGATTTAAAATTTATTTAAATCATTATTTTAACTGCAATAAATGCTCTGAAAGCAATAAATTGTTTCAATCTCACCGACAACACTAAACTACAGAGAATTTTAGAAACTAAATATCGATTACATTATTCCTTCTTTACAAACATGAGTAAAGTCAAGTTAACTAAAAGTGTTTAAAAATGAAGAGATTTGCAATAAAATATTACAAAATTTAATGGCAAATACACTATTTCTACGCTTACGTTTTTTGTACTTCTGACCAAGACTGCAACATCTATAGAAACTAACTCTCTCATAGATCAATATTCTGCAAAATCAGGAAATGTAGCATAAAGGAGTGTCTATTTGAATGGTATGGATTTAAATAGTTTCCAAAAATGTTTATATTCAAATTCATAAATAGTTAATATTTTCGCCGAATTAAAATCTCTGACTTTCAGCAGTGTTTCCACTTTCCTTAAATGAATGTTTAAACATCTCTTCCGTATTAAGTAAAAATAAATATTTTTAAAAACGTAGTCACCGTCTTCTGCAGACATTACTCAGAAATCTGTGAAACACAGCGGTAGATATAATTCTAATTAGTTTTCAATTTTTTACAACCGAAGGAAATTCAATAGAGATCTAAACTAGTTTCGGGCGTACAAACATATTCGCCTATATATTGTAGGATATTTGCTGACGTAGTTGGATATTTATTTATATTTATGCTTTGAACGAATGGCTTTGGGTAAACACATTACATTGAATTCTGAAATTGAAAATCCATTTTGTTGTACATTTGAAACATTCCTTTCAAACATTGAAATCTTATTTCATGTACAGTTTAATTATTCTTACATAA
>BGPR01001927.1:155714-173620 GCA_013235015.1 Araneus ventricosus | reverse complement strand
ATGTTATGTTCAGTGGAATGCTTGTCCAGCGAAATGTAAATGATTCAGCCGAAATTGAAGGACAATCATTCGACAAGCAGTGCATTCGTTCCTCCGAGCACTTACGAAGCTGACAGGCGGTTAATCCACTTTTAATTTATTGCTCCCTTGCCTATGGGAGAGCTTCAATTGGAGTTTGTAACCTAATAAATGCTTAGCCTGCCGAAGAAACCGTCAAGTTGAGATCTAATTAATGGATAAAGACGTAAAGTAATTATAATAATATTGCTGGGTGGAGATGCTATTATTTACGAAAGTTTGTTGGCGTTTGAATGCGATATCCGGCGGGAATACATTTAGAAGAGGGTTTGAGCAACAAGGGATTCGGTTAACTGTGTTAGTGTCGTGGGGACACGGGCTTTTAACTGATACCGGACCAGCTCAAGCGTTAGTTAGAAGCGGGAGAGTATAAAGTTTCCGCAATGCTATTTCTCCTTCCCCAGAAGATATTGTGTTTGCTCTTTTGAGAATTTACTTCGCATTAATTGACTGGCGAAAATTAAATGGGGAAAATATTAATGTTTGAATTGGAACGGCTTAAAGTTGTTTTAAGAAGATAAAACTTCTCCAGTAATTTAGTATAACTCGCAGAATACGACTCAGGTTCGTGTTTTTAATTACGAGAAACGTTATATTGTGAATGCGAAGTTAAAATTATTTATGCGTTCTTCAATTAACATTTGTGGTATGTGAAATTACACTGATCGTTTAAAAGCCATTTTGTTCTGTGGGTAGCGAATGTAGTAATAGCTTTGCTGTTCGTGACCCAACGTTAAAAGGAATGTTTGTTAACTGCTTAATACAACAATTCAGGGCAAACCCTTTGGTTCAAAATTGTGAGTGAACAGGTTCTATATTGCAATGAATAGGTGCAAAAGGGAAATTATTGCTTTTATGAACAAATTATTTCTATTTCTGCATTAGGATCACGTTGTAAAACACGGGTAGTGATATTTTTTATTTGCTATCAAGTTAAAATTTAAGTCATCCTTTTTTGGTGATGCTGATTCTATATTAATAGAAGTTTTTCGTTTGTATATGAAGCTGATACATATGCTGTGAAACTAAGCCGTTACGATTAGGCTTCCATCTAAAACTAATCTCCTTAAATTCTAATAACCCTTCTAAGAGTTTCACTCCTCATTAAAATTATGATTCTATGTGTGACGGTTCAGTTTGTTGCTAATGATTGAAAACAATAACAGATCAATCGGGAAGTACCAATGGTGTTTTCTTCTAATAACTTAAAAAGGGGAATACTCTTCCCTGTTTCTCCTCCGGAATTCTCGTTTCAAAAGGATATTTTAAGATTTTGTTCATCCGTAAACTGAAGATACATAACTACTAGATTGAAAGGTTTTCATATAAACTGACAACTATTTCAGAAAGGACCAGACAAATATATTTTTCCAAAGAAGAAATAAGATTTTTTCGTTACATTATGGCTTTAATCAATCCAAAAACTATGAAAATAATTCAATCAAAGTACAAATAAATTACACAAGTACACAAAATATTACAAATTATTCAACTGTAATAAGTGCACAAATTATTTCAGCTAAAATGTTTCATTTTCGCGCATGTTATATTTATCGATTTAAGTCAAGCTGTGTTTTATACCTCATTTTTAGTAGATACGTTTCAATATTTCATACGTATCTACTGTATGTAATACATAAATGCCAATCCCCAAAGGTTTATTATTTTGCCAAAAAGGAATTAGTTTTATATAATCTGAATCATCTCCGAATTCTCGAAGAAACATTGCTATGAAATTATGTTATAAACAAAATAACAATTGAACAATTTAAGTTACGAACTAATATATTAGCTATCCATAGCTTGAAAATTTCTGCCGGAATCCTAAGGGAAATTTTAAAATCCTCCTGCATCAAAGCAGTTAAAAAAGTAGTCGCAAACTGAAACTGATATTTATGGAAAATATTAAAACTTTTCACATTCGACTTTATGTTAATTAGATGCAGTTGCATGAGCTTACTAATGGATAATAATTTTCTTTGGGGACACCTTCTGGTTGAAAGGTTCGGCATTCATTTGTATTAGTTTCGTTTTCTGCAAAATAATATACATTATAAGGAGCAACAGATATTTCCAGTGCAAAAAGTAACATTTCGCTCCGCTTAAAATGTCTGAGAAAGCTTTGGAATCCAGGTGGGATTATTTAACATTTTACTTACTATTTTTACTCTCAAGGACAATGATTTTAATATTGCTCAGAGAATTGAAACTGTGCATTTGAATGGTAGTTAGTCCACATTCAATAGTATATAAGTTATCTTTTATTGAGCATTTATTTGTACTCCTTGCACTATGAGAGAAGCAGAATAATTCCACGGAAGGTTTTTTATAATATTTCGTAAGGAATAGGAGGCATTTTCTGTAAAAAAACGGAAATTAGGTAGAATTGAGTTTTGAGTAAAATATCCGATAATGTTTTGTGATTCAACTGGGATTATATTAATCGCAATAAAAAAGTGCACAGTTGTTAATGATACTTTTGAAATATAATTATACGATCTTACGATTATATGTACACTGATATATGTTAGAAATAAACGAATACATATATTACTAATATAATAGCTCAGAGCCTCCGGTAATGATCTGACGTCACCAACAATAAAACTCGCGCCATAGCACTGCGAGATGTTAAACAGCATTATTTCATTGTTAGAGAACCTAAATTTCAGTCATTTTAAATTTAGAAGAGTAATTGTCGTTCCGATTTCAAATTTAATAGCTCTAAAATAGTGAAATAAAATTTTCTATCGATTGATATAAAATTTATCTCGCTATTATCAATAGTTCCCGAAAAATTTTAAATTATATTAATCACATATTTCAAATTAAATTCCGTTTTTAATAAAAAGTAGTAAATTACGTCAGTGGTATATCATGCGCGTGATATAGTTTGGACGCCACATTGTATCTGAATTCAATCGTGGCGTTGTTGTTTCTTTCTGCCAAGAATTAAATTAGCCACCAGTGACGTGAATCTACCATTCGTTCTCAACCGCCGCTAGTTCCCGTTAATTCCAGCTTACACGATGACTATCAACAAATCGCAGGGGCAAACTTTCGATCATGGACAGCTCTATGTCGCACTTTCAAGGTCTAGGATTCCCAATCACGCTAAAAGTTACACAAAGACATCTGAAGTACAAGGAAAATTATTAAACAACGAAAAATACTTCACACGGAATGTTGTTCACCAAGAGGTTTTTTGAATAAAGAAATATTTAAATAATATGTAAATAAAAAATATTTCCTGTCATAAAACATATGTTTGTTTTATTTGTTTTAAATCAATGTTAAACATTTCTCTCGCATATATATCTATTTAAGCACGTCAAATTTGAAGGGAAATCTCTCGAATGAAGAGGCAATTTGCACCCGTCATGCCATGACGGGTGATTTTCTAGTTATATATATATATTAGGGAACATACACAACAATACAGGCATATGAGAATAAAAAAGAATTACGTTTGCGTGTTTAAAAATGTACGGAATGATTTTATCTTTATTTTATTTAGATCCTTATAGAAATGCTTATTTTCGAATATTTCATTTTTATGCATTCACTAGTAAAATCGCAAGATATTTTTTAGTATTGGATACTGAATCTAGGGGTTGCTGTCTTCTAGACAGAAATATACGAAAAGCGTTTAGTTTATTTTTATTATCCTCCCATTTGATGCAATACGAAGATTAGTTTGAAAACGAACCTGGCAAATTAGAACCATGATCAAATGATGAGGATGACATCTATTTATGTCCCAAGCCGACACAGCATACCTAGACGGTATATGCCACCGATTCGAACGGCATGGAATTTGGTTTAAAAAAGCAGCTACAATACATATATACTTTTCCAAACTACGCAAATGTGGAGAAATTTAGAACCACGGCAAATCTGACAAGCACCAGGCTTAATATGTAGCCGATCTCTCACAAAATCGGATCCTGAACTTCCAATCTATACCCGAATCCGCGACTAGATTACGGTGGCCCTCACATGATGTAAAAGGAACACCTGTTAAATTGCGAAATTTTTAATTTATATGGGAAATATTTTAACCACCAAGCCTGAGTGAGACCTGTTTTCGTTTAGGATTAAGTCTGGATTTAAAATCTGAATACAATTACAAAATTACTTCCAGCTGAAAGCGAAAAAAATACTTTCTGGCTCTTTTTAGTGTCCTGTAGTTTAGAGATGTGTATAAGCAAACATTGAAAAAATGAATTCTATTTCATTCATTACTAAAGGTTGATTTTATTATTCCTGGAACTGCAACAAAAAATACTTTATTGTTTTATGTATTCACCACAATTATTTTTCGCTTTTTATCAAAACTATATGCGACGTAAAATATATATTGATAATAAAATGTAAATATCACTCAGAAAGAAGTATTAACACAAGTGATAACAATGTTTACCGAAATAAAATATGCAAATATACTAAATAGAACTAAAGAAACTTTAGGGATTAGGAGCATTTTCTCATGAATTGTTTGATTACACAGAGAGTGAAAATCAAATAAATTCTAGATGAATTAACATTGAATATAATTTTAATCATTCTAATATATTTATTTACCAAATCTAAAATATTTATATAAAAATACTGATTGTTAATATATGCTTATCATGTTATTATATTTGCATAATATTAAATGCTATATTTTACCATTATCATATTTAATATTTCGAACTAGACGAACCATTATAAATTACATATTGTTCTCAATTTGGTTATAAAGTTTGATGTGATGTGGAAATTTAAAAATTTAATATTTTCCCTTACAGATTATTACAGATATTCTAATTTAATTTTTAATACTTAAATATTATTCACTGTGCAAATAATTTTACAAACAACCAAGGTATTATATTCAGTGTGTTCAAAAATGATATTTCAAACTGATATACCCTCTTTTATACAATTTGTAATAAAAAACTTAACCATTAAAAGACCAAAAATAAAATAAGAATACACTGCCATAACATTTTCTTTATTACGACCAAAATTTCAAACAAACATTGTTCAGGTAATTTGTTTTTACTCACGCAACGGTAAATAATATCTTAATTAAAGTAACCAAAGATTGGTTTTGCATAAAGAGTGGAAAATTTTAGCTGTTCTGAAAACAATGAAACAAATTAACATTACATTAATAAATGCTTATTCTTAAAGTTTCCTTTATGATAACATCTAATCTGCATGAGGAAAAAATAAAATGTCTTAACGTCTGACAACGAAATAGTAAGATATTATCTACATAGAATGTTTGAAGTTAATTTCACTTTCTTACGGTCTTCGAAAGATATTCTGTTTACTGAATATTTCAAAAGTAATCTAAGCTAATTCTCATAAATCCTAGCATTGCTTCAATTTATTTGTTTCTTTTTCAGAGGGTTATACAAAAATTTTACTTTCGGCTGGAAATTTCGATAAGATGAAAAGGCCATTGTTTGTATGTGACAGTTTGTTGCGAATTGAGAATTACTTTGGGACAAGAAGAAACAGGAAAAACAAGAGTGCTTTGTTTTGCATTCGAATATTTTCATTAGTCCATAAATTAAGTATTTTTATTGTTCTCGAGATTCAAAATCTCTAATATAATGAGACTTCTTTTGGAAAATTTATAACGCATTTAAGAGATTATTAAAGATTTGATACATTGATATAATTTTACATTTTTAGAAATAGTTTCAAATAGAGAGAAATAATGAGATAGTAATAATTAGAGAAGGAAGGAATATTAGAAACTTAGAAATAATTTTACATTCTTAATCTGTAAAGGAATTATTAAAAAATTCTCGATTCAAAGTAAATGAAATGTTAATTTTTATTTTAAAAAAATGGGTAAGGAAACTTAGTTTACAAATTGAAGCTCATTCACTGAATAGACTACTAATTGATATACATACAAAGGTGCATTATCAAATGGTGTAATTTAATTATAAATATTTCTATAAGCAACCCTAAACATGAATTTTCTGTACAACAAACGTATTCCACAAAGAAATGAAAAAACAAACTTTCGAAAATGCAAATTTTTTAAACTTAAAAAATGCCCTAATATATAAATGAAATGCCATTGCTAGAAGTATGTACTAATAAATTGCGCAAAAATATGCTTTTCAGCATGAAAGTTTTCAAAGCACATAATTCAATCGCATGAATGACAATATTGAGGGGAAAAGGGAGTGCACTAAAAATTTCCATTGAACATAAGATCCGAAATAAAAAATAAGAAATTTTGAGCTCACAGATTTTAAACTATACAATCAGAAAAAAATATCGAAGTTTCCAATTTTCCTCATTATAAGTTCATCCCTATTGCATCAAGCTATCAGTTCAATAAATTCATGTATTCTAAGAAAAAAGAAATCTTCTCTCTCCCTTATATTTCTCAAATCATCTACCGATACAGTGCTCAAAATATTTGATTTCGGAACATATGATGAAAAACACGAAATGACTGTATTAAATTCAACTTGAGAAAATGAGATTTGTAAATCTCTAAATGTCGCCATGTCCTCCAGTGGTGAAAGCAGCGTCAATAGTCGAAGAAGAAATCAAGTTTGCATTGTAAGCTATGTCAATAAGTCAGTGACAAATCAAGTTGACAATATGGAGAGCTACAAAGGACCGCGTCACTTTTAATGACGCAATTTTTGTGTTTATACCAGTCTTACGGCAATAAAGATATCACCACGAAACTACGCAATTTATTTTTTGAATGTATAGCTTTTGATTACACAATTTCATACTAGTTACTTGATAATATATTGGGAACATCATCGACTTTAATTATGATTTCTTGGAGATTATACATATTTGCATAACTATGTAGAAGAATTACGTAAATGAAAAAAATAAAATTCGTCGACTATAATCGGTAACTGAGACTGAATATACTTTTACTGTAGACTGAATATATTTTTTCACAGTTTATGAACTTTCGACTAATCCTTTGTTTAAAAGTTTATTTAATCCAAGCAGAGACAACTAATTTGATATATTATATCCAAGGAAATAAAATCAAATCATTAATTTCTTAAAATATTGCTTGCATCAAATAAAAAAATGACGGGGGCTGTCTTTTCAAACAGCCGCTGATGTTAAAGGCATAGGCAACTTTACTCGCTTGACTCTTTTGTTCCTCGAAGTTTCTCGTAAATTTTTAAGTAAGTTTTTTTGTAACTTCTGTTGTTACCCTTTATCTCTAACATATACATTAGTTATGTTTTTAACATATGTATTTACCGAGATATAGAGGATCTCCCATATCAAGTTTAGTGGCGTTTTGGTGTGTGAATTAATTTCTTTCCTGAGACCCCAATGGGAGGAACGTAGTCCTACGTTAAAAATTATCAAAGTGTTACCAAAGAATGTTTATTTTTTATTTCATCCAAATTCTGTAAAACATTTTTTTTTATGTTTAAGAAAAAACATTCTGCAAAATATTATAAGTTTTGACTGTTTTTTCTTAATAAAGGAGATGTTACAGTTTAAATATTTCATAATCTGTACAGCTTTATCGTCGCGACAGCAAATAAAAGCGTCACTTTACCCTGAACTTTGAATACAGGTCATTAACTCATATCCACGATCATACTATCAGGATTTCTGAGATAAAGACCGATTTCAAGCTCATTTATGCTGAAACATGTTTTGAGGAACATTTGCGATATTGATCGAATTTGAAGCTTAAGCAGGTTTTTAGGGATCAACATATTGTCACTCTGAAGCTGTAAATAGTTTGAGTCAAAGTGAGGGTATACAAAAATGTATTTCTTATAAAATTTATTGACTGTGATCACTTTGGAAATGGGTCACAGTATTGAAGAGAATATTTATTTTCCTTTACCGATCTTTGCAATTTTTGTACCAGTTTTTTTTCACCGATAGACTGATTGGACTATTCGTGAGACGCAAAGGAGTTAGAATTTTACTCCTCGAACTGAAATAGTGTTTTTATCTTATTCACCTTGCAAATCATTTCATTCTTCTATTCTGTTGTACCTACTGATGTGTGGTGGTTACTTTTATTGCTAAAAATGTAAGACACCAGAAGTTGAACCCAATATTTCTTTTTAGGATCACGATTTTAACATAACCCTGAGTTCACGCGTCAGTGGAAAACTTAAAATGCCCTTAACATTCTTCACCAGGAAAAATTAACTTTTTCACTGACGCTTAAGCTCAGTTTTAAGCTAAACTTATGAGACTAGAAGCTTCTAGCTTTATAAGTGATGCACATTTAAGTATAATAAAACAGCCTGAAAGCCAAAATAAGATTGATTTTGATTATCTACAAAAGAAGTAGGAATTTCAATCAATATACGAATATAGTCAGTCATTCGTGCATCAATTTCAATGGAAATTTGATGGATACATTCTAAACAATTATAGGCATTTACCTTTCTTTATTTTAATATTCCTAGGGTGTTTCAGAACAACAGTTTAGTAATTTGCAAACACGGTCATGAACATTAAAACCAAGCAATGATAACATATTATACACGGTCGAAAGCGCAATGTTGGTCCACTAGAGGGGGCAAATTAGTAGTGAACCAGCGTAAAGAAAAAGACACTACGCTTCGACAAATACAAGCCTGAACGTTTCCTCCAAGAATATAAAAAGATTTCCCATTAAGAATTTCTGGCAGCAAGAATGAGACAAGGAAACTTTCTACCGACATGTCAGCCAAGCTTTGTTGCTGAATTGTTGTTGTGGACCGTGTTAACTTGCTTCTCTTGGTTTCTTTAACGTCCAACGGTTCCAGTTATGCCCAATGACCACATCCTTCTTTTAACCCTCTGACTAATAAGCCGGCCGTAACCGGCCATACAACTTATATACTAGTGGGACGAATTTCGGCCGGTTGCTGTTCTGAATGAGGAGAGATGGTAGTTGAGGGAGTAGTCATTAAGGGACCCCTTTTGGTAAAGATAGGAGATGAAAGGCCTGTCATTCACTTCTCCCATCACCCAGGAGAAAAGATGAAACGGGACGGACACATCCATTTCACCGATCTATTAGTAAACAGACCTCCGCATGCAACTGTACTCAGATTTTGAGAAATCTCAGTAGTCGGAGGGTTAACCCCCCGGAATAATAGCCGTCCGAGGCTTCCATTAGAGCATTTTTTTTTCAAGGCAAACGGTCAAGTGTTGGCTTGAGGTGAGGGAAGAAATTATTTTGCTTCTCTTATCCGTCTGAGAATGGCGTCAATCAACTGCTTCAAGGTGGGTGTACGTATAGTTGGCAACTTAAAATACCTGGCGGGTCCATAGCGCCTCCAGCTGTTAATTCTTCTTGCTGTGATGATATTTTCTATTGTGTAACAAATATCCCAAGTAAAATATATTATATATTAAAATGCGCCCTTCATTATTACAAGATCGCCCCAGTTGCTTCCCTGTCCCAAATTCTCCATTTTGCCTTAGGAATCACTTCTTAGATCTGTCAGGAAACCTAGCAGATTTTAAATAATACCCTCACTGTCAGGAAAGCTAGCAGATTTTAAATAATACCCTCACTGTCAGGAAAGCTAGCAGATTTTAAATAATACCATCGCTATTAGGAAATGCCTAATATATCCTCACTGTCAGGAAAACAAACATATTTTAAATAATATCCTCACTATTAGGAAATGCCTAATATACCCTCACTGTCAGGAAAGGTAGAAGATTTTAAATAATACCCTCACTATTAGCATTTCGTCAAAATTGTGCCAACAAGATAAAAGAGTAAAGAGAGTAGGTTTCTGAAAGAAAATTGAAGACCGTTTAATGTTGTTTTACTATAAAATTCAACATCTTTCATAAAATTTTAAACAGTTCCCCTAAATTTAATTCCGCATTTATGATTTTATAAAGACCAAAATTAAAGAAACCTTGATTTGTCATTCATGAGAAAATAAATTGAATTTTTAGAAATTGCTGTCCATGAAGTTTCAATTCGCGAAATCTCTTAAAAGCCTTTTGTTTAAAATAAAATTATTTTGAGTCAAAACAATCCCTTCAATAGATATCAAAGAAATAGCTGAAAGGCATAAAATGGAGAAACCAGCTTTCTGAAGAGAACGACACTTGAAAATCCAAGCAAATTATTAAAGCACTGAAATAAGTCTTCTGGAAACTTGAAGAATGTTTCTATACAGCTATTTAAGCAAACCTTATTATCGCAACAAGATTTATCTTGGACTAGATCTTTTTCATAGTAAATTAAGCAGATAATTTCTTTAATGTTTACGTTTTGCCCATAAAAGAAGACTTAAAACTTTATTTATTTATAAATTTTATGAAAATATGAGGCCTCGTTTCTTCGCTGGCAAAGTTTTCAATTTCTGTTAATGAAATTGACGAATTGAAACTTGATAACACTTCTATCGAGCCACACGTACTTACCACATATATCTATCGGTATGAGATGCTAGTTCGTAATGTCGCGTTGACCTCAAATCACTATGCGGTCTCTCTATGACAAGATTTTTGCAGTTCCGAAACAGAACGTTACATTAATACACCATATAACCAATCGAAATAAAAAAATACATCCGTTTTATACGATACAGAGTATGTAAAGTTATATTACCTGATAATTTAAAATTCGAATAAAACAATTAAATGTTATGCTATTCAAGTAATATAAAAAAAAATTTTAAAATAAATTCGTACTTAGGTCAGCGATCTACACGCTTCGTCACTGACGGTATTTATTCCTAAATTTATATCCTGCTAAATATATTATATATATAGGGAGAGTGTGAACTAATAGTAGGAATTGAAAAACTTCATACAGTCTTATTTAACATATCCAGTAGAGACAATAAAGAAAGTAATCAACATTACCCTCTGATAAAAATACATGAAAAAATGACACCTTCGTGACTATACCGGAAAACAAAGGATATTAGGTCTAGAAGCTGGCAAACCTAGCTCCATCTATTGAGAAAAATTCGAACCAAACGACTCAAGGCTTTCTCCCATATAAAACTAAAATTAATTAATTTAATTTAATTACTGAATTGATATTTGAAGAAACTGTATTAACATCAAGTGTCATCCACTACAAGTTTTAAAAAATTTAATTGGATCCCCTATCGATATTATATCCGAAGCTATCTCAGATCCTCACCTACCCTCAAAAGAAGCCAACCGCCTCAGACCGGCCTTCGTCGCTGATAAGGGGAAATTTTTAGACCTCCTCAGACCGCCTTGCTCTGTGTGAGAAGGTTAAATATGCTCAAAACATCACTATTTTTATGATACATCCATTACTGAAATTTTAGAGGCCGTAATAGTTTGATGATAATTGTTTATCGATGTTAGTGTTAATCAGGACAAATATTTAGAATATGCTTTCAGGTGAAGATCAGTTATACTATGTAACAGGAGTAAAAGTTTATGTCTATAGCATTTCAAATGCCTATACATTGTGTTTCAGTTTTAGAGAATTTGACTTTTCCGTTTTGTAACAACTCCTCACAATTACTAGTTAGTATGGATTCGAAATAGACCATCAGTTCGAAAAAAACATTATAATCTAATGCAAAGATTGCTTTTATTAAGCTTTTATCGGCCATGCTAAAACCCGTGCTGCTATAATAAAACGACGTAATATTATATTTGCATAAACTCAGTTTTTTAAATGCGCAAATTATTGCAATTTTTTTTCAGTAAAACTACATGAAAAATTTCAAAATATTTCCAAAAGCTCATGACTTTGGCATTAAGTAAATGATCTTTCTTTTAATACCCGTAATTTACAACTTTTATCTTTTCAAATGATAGATTTAAAAGTAATGATATTAGTAAGAAAAGGAAAAAAAAAAACTTTCAAACATGAAAGTGAACCAAAAAAATATACCACAAACCATATCGAATTATAAATCTTCAGATAAAAGTTATAATTAATGTTCTTGGGAATCTTTTTCAAAGGAATTTAATTTTAGAATTTTTCATGAAAGTACTTAAATATATTTCTTAGCATACGGAATCATTTAATATATAAGACATCCTGGAAAAATCTTTTATCTCATTCTTTTGGCAAAATGAATATTTTTTTAATATTTTTTCAAAATTAAAAAATTTAATGTGTAGTGTGAATATATTCTACCTTAATTTTTGTGTTCTTTATGCTAGGAGTATATTTTTCTTAATATATTTTACCTTTATATTTGATCTACAAATTTTTCGTACATGTTTAATTAAATGGAAACGGAAAATAAATGTTTTCAACGTTGCTGAGCGTGTTTTGCGGAAGATAATCATTTTAATACAACTGTAGCATTATATTGGTTAGTACAGATTAATAATCTACATATATATTTTACGGTGAATTTAAAACGCATTCTATATAATAATTCATATAATTGTATGAAACATTCTATTACTAAGTTTTCAACAAAGTAAGGTGTTTCTAAATATACTTCAAAAGGAAAGTTATGAATTTTTAAAAAAATGAAAAAAAAAATGTTGAATACTGCAATCGATTCAAGAGTCTATTTTTGTTGTGGTTACGTTGAAAATGCTGCTGAAAACGACAAAAACGAAATTATTTTGAAAAACAATTCTTTAGGTCACATTTTTCAGTCAAAGATTAAGTGCTTCATTTTAAATTCATCGAATAAGTGTATATTTGTTGAAGTAGGAATCATGTACTCTAGCCACGTATACAGAACGATGTATATGATTTTTCAAACAAAACGTATTTTAAATCATTTCCTTCAATTTCCATCAGGATAAATCATATGATGTCTAAGATAAATTTCAGAATTCGTAAGCAGACTTTAAGTAAAATCTTTGAAATATGTGAAAGATATTTAAATCTCATCACGATTATTTATACGTGAAATATTTCATTAAAAAACATGATAAACTAAGATTTGAACAGATATAAGAATACAAAAATTTTAATAATAAACATTATAAAATTATTTCCTAACCTACCTGATTATAAAATAACAAATTTTGCTATGAAGCATATGGAATATTTTTGAGCAAAAGAAAGATATTAAACTTCATATTGATTAGCAGATTCTAAATAACGTGAAAGTAATGAGTAACTTACGTTTTGCACTCGAAACTTTTTAGCAAAGATCAGGTGTAAATGGCATAGTCATTTGATTTTTTATTTGACGTAGGGTCTGCTGTATACAAAAAGAAATTGTAAATAGTACATAAGGAAACAAATCCTCATTCTTGAAACACTACTAATAAAGTGTATTATGACGCATATGGAATATTTTAGCAAGAAGATATTAAACCTATATTGATTAATAGCAGATTCTGAATAACGTAAAGTATGAGTAACTTACGTTTTACGCACTCAAGAACGTTTAGCAAAAGATCAGGTGTAAATGGCATAGGTCATTGATTTTTTATTTGACATTTAGGTCTGCTTTCATATACAAAAAGAAAGTTATTAAATAATCTAGAGGCTCAAGATAATCTCTGCGAAACACTACTACTAGATAATGTGACGCATATGGAATATTTTTAACACAAAGAAAGAATTAAAACTTCATATTGATTCATAGAATTCTAACGTAAAGTAGAAAGGATAATCTTACGTTTTGCATAGAAACGCTTTTAGGCAAAGATCAGGTGTAAATCACAGTCATTGATTTCTTATTTTGACACTTTAGGTCTGCACTTTAATATACAAAAAGGATATACGTAAATGATCTTAAGAATCAGATAATCCCCCTGTTTCTTGAAAACACTACTAATAAAATTAATATGACGCATAGTATTTTAAGCAAGAAAGATAGTAAACCTCATATTGATTCGTAGATTCACAGATAACATTAGTAATGGTAATTTACGTTTTGCCTCGAAACGTTTCAGCAAAGATCAGTGTGTAAATGGCATGATGTTTGATTTCTTTATTTGACATTTAGGTCCTGTTTTAATATACGAAGAAATTACTGTAAATGATATAAAGGCTCCAGATAATCCTGTCTGAAAACACTACTAATAAATTAATATAGTGATTCAGAGAACCTTCATCCCGCGAAAACAAAACTGCGGATGCATTTTTTACCTCAAAGTCAAAGATGAACGTGTACTTTCTTTTAAACCAATCCAAAATGTCGATCTTTAACGAAGGCCAATCATTTGCCCAACCCGACTTCGCTCAAGGTGACACAACCAATTAGTCTCGTTATTGGGTGCAATTCGCCACAGTTTTTCCATCACGTTGAATTTTGTAGTCACTGGGCCTCATATTATGTTGCAATGACCGTCCGCGTTTTGATGTGAGCACGGGATTTCCAGACCTCTGGGGTATCATGTTGTTACACAGTGATGATATCTATCGTCCCTCGATTTCGTGGGGAGTTGAATCTCTGACCCGTGGTCAGGAGACAGTCAGAGAGTTGCCTCAACTCGCACAATCTACCTGGCCATTAATAGAGAGATCTCCCATTATGTGCCATTATTTTCAAAATCTTATTGCCGTCACTAATTTCGCAGATGCCATTAATTGTGGCGCTATTTTGATCATTTCAATGTAAGAGTAATTGGTATGTAAAGAGGAAACTCAATATGTGATATTACATAAAGCAGTATTTATTTTTTATTTCAAATCTTATTTCCGTCAACTCTACTTAGTCCATTAATTGTGGATATTTTAATCATTTTCAATGTAAGAGTAATTGGATTGTAAGAGGAAAACTGCAATATGTGATATTGCATAAAGTAGTATTTATTTTTATTCAAAATCTTGTTGCGTAACTAACTAATTTCATAATGCCATTAATTGTGGTATTTTGATCATTTTCAATGTAAGGTAATTGGGATTGTAAAGAGGAAACTGCAATATGTGATATTGCCTAAAGCAGTACTTATTTTGATCATAATTAAAATGAAAGAAAAAATGCCGCTGTTTTAAAGATATTTCAACTGCATCACGAAAGACTAAGTTCAATTAGGTTGTTTTTATTGTTAACCGTACTTTTATTGTTCAGCATGAGATGTATTAAAATAAATTTATGTTAAAAGCTTTTACGATTGTGATTTCTTTTTCATTTTGAGATTGTCACTTAAAATATCTAAACTAAAACTAAATATCTATATTATAAAAACTAAATATTCAAATTATAACTAGTTAACTCTGATTGTGTAACGAAAATGAAATGTTACATATTTCGTTGAAACATGATTTGTAATTTTTATTTCTGATAGAGAACAGGCAACATTCGATGACTTTCATTTTACTATTCGAATATTCATTAGGATAATCATTTTAAAAGATTTTAGTGCATCGAAGACGGTGAAATATTTTTACATCTCTAAATTAATTTAATTTTCATAGTATCATTCATTCATAATGAAAATTATTTCAAATTCACGATACGAAAACAATAGTATTCAATAAATTTTGAAATTACCGGAGTTAAAAATATATACCTTGAAAAAAATAAATGAAAAATATTACCTAATAATATTGAAAAACAAACAAACATGGAAATATTTGTAAGCTCACAAAATTATCAAATAAATTTTAAAAATATCAGCTATTCACTGAAGTAATGTGCCGTATTATTGAAGTAAAAATAAAGAAAGGAAACTTCTAGAAATATTAGTTCCTGGAACAAAAGCACAATTTATTTTAAAGAAAAGCATCTCTTGGAGATTTCATTCAATTAAGTTGGCATATGAAAAAGCTATCTGCTGATCTGTTTCAAAAAAGGAATATGATATGAATATCTGCAAATTCCCTTAACGTCTTTGTGTACCTTTAAGAGACTTTTTACAAAAGAATATTTCCCGAAGATTGTACTCTTTAAACTAAGAATGCGTAGCAAAATTATTAAAATAAAATTCCTTCAAAACTCTATGCATGGAACAATATAATTTTGAGCCAAAGACTGAAAGCAGCAAAAATAAAAATAAAACCTGATTTAATAAATTTATCTTCGGTGTTTCTCTACTCAAAATTGTTATGAAAGATGAATTATTGTTTGAAATGACAAATCAGAGTAAGATAAACCCCAGGTGATTTTAAATAACTTACCCTATTTGTTTACAAAATTTTAAATTTGTTTAACATTTCCAAACATATTGCAATAGAATGTGGCTGAAACTGACCATAAAAATCACAGAGAAAGATATATTTCTCCGAGGAAATGGCGTGCATATAATAACAATACAAAACATACAGTGTTAGACTTCAGGTTTGTTGTCCCATTTTAAAGTTAAATATGATTGTTGAAGACTGATGTTGCATTTTAAAATATGGTGAGACGACAGAAAGATATATGAGCCTAAATTTTTCCCCTCAACCATGTTTCCTCACAACCACAAATGGGATAAATTTTTACAGGAGAATAAAGTAGTTTATATCAAGCAAATATTTACTGCACGTAAATAATTGCGTTACGAGATATTATTACATTCGCTCTATTTTCTAGAATCAGAAATACTCCTACATCTTCATTTAAAAAGAAACAAAGGAAAGTTTTAAAGAGAAAATAATGCTATAGTTCTAATTTTGATACCAAAACTATGTTCAGATTTTATTAAAAGCTATAAGAGATGTTAACTTAAGGTCTGCTAAAATATTTCAACTATCTAAACCATGCCAGAACAAAGTGTTCTTATTTCTGAATCTTATTAATTAAAAACAGCGATTTCAGAATTAATTTCTTTGCACAAAATATCATTAATTCATCGCTTATAAGAAGTGTTATCGGTTTTAAAGCTGAGTCGCAAATTCTAGTAACAAATAATGATTTATCGTAAAGAACTTACAGCTTAATGGGTTTTAAAGTTGAGCCTAAAATTCAAATAATGAATAATGTTTTATTATAAAGCACGTACAGCTAGTTTTAAATTTAAAATATTAATCTTGTTAAAAAAAAGAAACACTGGATTTAAAACAAGTTGATCATTTAAACAGCCAACCATTTTAAATTTCTCAAATTCATGCGTTGTTCAGTAATATTATTTCATTTCAACAAGCAGAAAGTACTTAACGAAAGCCGTTTTTCATCAAGTCCATTGCAGAGCTATTTTCAGAATTGCCAAAAGGAATTATTACACTTAGCAATTATTTTAATTTTTACTCGAAACGCTCGCTAACATGCATTTAAAAACTAAATAAGATTCTGTAATATCTGATTTATTAATAATAGCTACACATTAAGTATGAATCTTGATGCAGAAAAATTTCAAACAGAAAACAAATAATTGTATAATGACTTGGAATTAATGACAATTATTCCAAGAAGAATTTTACTTGCTGAAAACACATTAAAATAAATCAAAAGACGGAGCCATGATATTAAAGAAAGAACGTTTCTTGGAGTAATAAATGATTTAATTTAATGGCGTAATTAAATGAAATTATGGTAATTAAAATAAACTGTGTTACACCGATGCGAGTTACGATGAAGTTATACTTTATGATAGACTTTCGCAGTGTTACATTGAATTTCTCGTATATGTTATGTTATTGAATCAAATTATTTACAATTACCTCTTTTATTTAAAATGGAGATTCGAGTTATGGTCAATATATCATTATTTCCTCAAACATGTGTCTTTTCTCAGAAAAATGTGCAATCATAACTCCTTTTCATAAAGAAAACTCTATAAGGGGTATTTGAATGAAAGGAAACAATGTTATTGAGTACTACAATGTAATACGATATATAAGTTTGTTCATTTAAATAAAACATGCGAAGTATTATTGAAAATAATATGTAGAATACATTATTCGATTTCAGAAATCTGACTGGAAAGCATAAATTGGATTTTAACTTCGTTCAGTGGAAAATACATGATTTACATTTCGGCTCATGCCGCTGGAAAATACA
>BGPR01001927.1:141434-155704 GCA_013235015.1 Araneus ventricosus | reverse complement strand
TTCGGCTCATGCCGCTGGAAAATACATGATTTACATTTCGGCTCATGTCGCTGGAAAATACATGATTTACATTTCGGCTCATGCCGCTGGAAAATACATGATTTACATTTCGGATCTGCTAGGCTGAAAATAATACATAGTTTATACTGCATCAAATGATCATGCCTAAGTAAAAGTTTGACATTATACCTTCAATATTAATAAGTTCTGTATTTTCTATGGGACCTAGTAAGGTTGGCCAGGTTGACTGCTTAAGGCAGATTCTCGCCCGTGGGATCGACTGATCGCAAGTCGAGATTTATCATTTATATATGTTACCGTTATTTCATAGAATAACTAGAATTACATAGTACCTAGTTGAATATCTAGCTATTCCATGAAATAACTGAATTATACGATTTAACGATAACATACAATACATGAATTGCATTCCGGCTCTGAATATCGGAAAACAATGCATAGAATATATTACAGTAAATGATCATACTTAGTTAAGAGTTTAACTTTATACCTTAAACAATGGTAATCTCTGTATTCTCTATGGGGCCAAAATATACCGAATTCTCTATGAAATATGAGGTAGGTCAGGTTAAGATCCGACTCTCGCCTCTAGGATCGGTGGATCCCAGATACACATTTGTAATGTATACAACTAAATTCGGCTGAAACCTATGCTGTCTCGCTTCATGGTATAATGAAAATTTGGAGACCGATGTAACAGTTTAAATATCCATGCATACTGATAATGCATCCAAATGGAGTCAATTTATGGTCACTTTATGTACATCAAATGCATCTTGATAATGTAATTATGAAATACGGTGCGCATCTTTTAGGTAGAACGACGAACTTGACTTCATAGTACAATATAAGACAAAATGTAGCCGAATGTTGCCCAAAATGCACAGTAATGTGTGTCTAGTAACGACCACATGAATCGATTCTATTTTTAAGTTGTACTTATTAGCCTTTGATTAGCTTCAGTACAGTTTAGTTTAGTTATATTAACGTCCCGTTTTGAAGCAACACGAGGGCTATTTTTGGACGGACCTCGTAATTTTGAACCTCGGTCAGATGACGAGGACGACACCTGAGCTGGCACCCCCCTCCCCAAACTTCCACGCCACACCAACGGGTGGACGTTTGACTACTACGTATGATTTAACGTGCAACAGGTCCCATACACGGCGGATCTTCAGTGGAATCGGGTCTCGAACCTGGATCCCTCCGGCCCCAAAGCCGAGACCTTGCCACTAGGCCACCGCGACCATAGCTTCAGTACAAGTCATTAATGTTTTTAAATCTAGGCAAAATACTTTTAGAACACAAAGTACCTCCAATTTGAAAGATTGCAGGCAGTCTTTTCTAGAATTAACCCTTCAGCACACGCACCCATTTTTTGAACATTATCACACTCGTGGGGTAATTTTGACCCCAAATAAATTGTTAGACACTTACTCTTTATTTTATTGACTATTTGTACAAAAATAATATATGATCAATGTATAAGAACATTTTGACGTAAAAATAACTTGTATTTACAACACAAATGCGATTTTTAATAAGAAAAAGGAAAGTTGAACTTAAAGCCTCTTTTCCTCCTTTTCTGAATTCTTTTCTTTTCCGCTGTGCACGTTCGTGCGCTTCTATAGCCATAACGCTAAATTAACCTGAAACGTTATCACACGCACGGGTCAATTTAACCCCAACGCCCCCAGTGAAAAGTGAGAAACCCTGTTTCAAGGGTTTTGGCCTTCTTATCCTCTTCTTCTAGCTCCCCTATGAAGGTACAGGAAGTAACAGGGGCAATTTTTCAGAAATTCATAGAATTGTTTGAATAAAAGATAAAGGGCGTGGGTCAAAAAGACCCCGTGCGTGTGCTGACGGGTTAAAAGTAACTTTATGAAATAAAACGATTATTGAAAGCGGCATCTAATATTTGAAGAAAAAATGTTGTTTCTTGTATCTGCAGCTACATTTTTGGTGTGAAAATCAAATTGTGATAACATTTTGAAATTCTTATGAGAAGATAAATGCAGAGTTTGGAATTTATTTAAATCTGATACCTATGTGTAGCACAGAGATGAAATTCTAGCAGATATGTGTAACCTACATTAATTTAATCTCATAAGTGAAATCATGAATATGTTCAAAAAAATATCTTCGGGTAAAATAAAGGTGCATTTTGAGAACTCTATACGATTTCACTGAGAATCCTTCATAGGTTATAAAGGACAAATTTAGAATTTCTGAAAGAATCACCAAAGAAAGTTTAGGCTTTATTCACCTCAATAATATTTAAAAACCAAGCAAAATCACAGAAAAATATGAAATTTAATGTATAAGGCAAAATGACTTTATTTTTCTCACTTAGGAATCTGAATATCACACGAGATTGGTTTGTATCCTTTCAGAATATCATATTTATTTTCTTCAAGTCTCCCTTAACGAATTTATGAAGCAAGGCTCATGATAATCAGGTAATTTGTATTCCCTTTGAGAAATATTGATTTATAACCGAATTTTAATCGCATTTACAAGGATCATGCTTCAAAATGCGCAAGTTGGGCACTATTTACGTAATGCCTTAATGAGCTAATAATAGATATAACATTCATAGTTGCTAAGAGCTTTGTAACATTAAAGTGCAGTTAAAGGTATTAGATCTTGATGAAAATGTAAACAAAAATAGTTACGTTTTTCAAGAGATATACAGTGACTGTATAGATTTAAGGAAGGAAAATAACCGTGAAAAATCACTTTTAAGAGTATTATTTAGCACACAAATATGAAGATTATTTCGTAATAGGACTGATTTTTTAGATACGTGAACTTTCTAAATTACTCAGCCATTCTGAACTAAATGTAAAAGCAGAAATACTGCAAATGCTGTCAACTATTAATAAGTAAAAAAAATAAAGAGAACACATTTACGTGAAGATATTTTCCATCTTAAATAAAAACAACAGAGTATTTCATTCTTTCAGATAACAGATTATAATTTATTTTTTCAAAAATAAAATTTTTAAGAATTCCTTCAGAAAATTGATTTTTCTGAACTTTTAACCTTTATGGATTGGCTACATTTTAAACTTTTAAGCTTAGGAGATAATAGTCTATTTTTTGAAATTTGAGAGACATGCAATTATCGTGTTAGGAAACCTGAAGGACAGATTCTACTTTTTAATTCTCGTTTAATTCTATTTTCTTGGCTCTCATTTGTTACTTTTTTGTAATTGTGTAATATAGTATTAATGTCCTAAGTTATATTTCATATTGTTAAAAACAGGTAACAAATATTTTCTTATATTTATAACTGTTTTTTACTCTACTCCCGTCTCGTTTTGAATATTTAATTTAATATTAAATCCCATACAAGGAAACAAAATTCAAATATTTTAATACGGAAATTTCCAAATTTTCGTGTTTTTGTTATCCTAATATATTGAAATTAAAATTTTAAAGCTGTTTTTAATAATAGGAAACAAGAGTTCCCTTTTTTTGAAAATTTTATTTAATTAATTTTTGAAACCATGCACGGTTATTTCCAATTTAATAAATTTACACAAATATTGCTTTAAAAGTTAGCAGAAATGGAATATGCATATCAATTAAATCGCATCAGCTTAAAGGATATGAAACAAAGACAAATATTTGGAACTAACAGCTTATTTTGATGAAAAATGACTAACGCCATTATTTTTTGATTTACAATAGAATCAATGACCTACAAATTTGTTTTTCCTAAACAATACAAATTCTTTTCAGAAAATCATTTATTTGGAATCATTTGTTCTTCGAGAAGTAATGATTTCAGAAATTGTTCAAAAAATTTGATCTAAATGTTTTCAGCCAAATCATGTGTGTTTCTCTATATTATGCAAAATAGAGAAACCGTGGGAGGACGCGCAGGGGTCATTTTATGACCTGAAGCCCTCGGAAAACTAGCCACCTCTTCATTCATTCCTTATCAGTTCCTGAGTTTGTTAGCCCCTCGGCCTTTGCTGAGTATTTAGAAGGTACTTCCGGAATTATTTCGTCACTTAATGCACATTTGGTCAGTCACTGGGATTATGGAATAACCCCGCGCGTCTTTCCGCTTGTTCCACAGACTAGTTATTCCACGTAGCTGATACCGTCAGCTCGTTTTTTCCTTGACGAATTGAAATATTTAACTGTTTCTCACAATTCCGACTCCATACGAAAAAGAAATGAAGATTTCTTGCTGAAGTTGAAACTGATGAAGATCCAGACTTTGACAATGAATACAATGGACCTGAGGATGTTCCAGAAGTCTTTTTTCAGATCACGAAAGAACGAACTACTGCGAACGTGATACGGAATCGGAAGAGGACGGAGATTCTGGAAATGAAGATGTGAATAATTTGGAATTGTTTCCATCTAAAGAGGGCATTGAGTGGAGAAAAACAAAATTTTGGCAAAATATTCGTTGTCATAATATTGTTTCGCGCTTAACTGGAACAATAGGGTCAGCGAAAGATGTGACAAGTCCTGTGAAGAGTTGGAAGTTATTTATCAACGATAACATGATATATTTAATTGCAGAGAGAACAAATATATTTATCGAGAAACGCGCACCAAACGTTTCACGTGAAAGAGATGCGCGAAAAATGAACCCCTTAAAATCAGTGCTTTATTAGTGGAAAATAATGGAGTCGATTTCATTCAAGTTAAGCACTGTATTTTAAATGTCTAAAAGTCAAAATAGATATTTTTCCAACTAAAAATATAATGATTTTAGCAGTGAAGAATTGAATTTTAGTTTGGGGTCATTCTTTGACCCCCCACGCATCTTAGCGTTCGCTATTGAGGCGCGCGTGCTCTCGGGTTAAAGCTAAAATATACTATGTTTATCTATTTACTGAATCTCCATTTTTCTTATAAAATCGGATATTTACATTCAACATGAATAACTAGAAACAAGATGTTTATTAACCTTAAGGGTTAAGCCTGACTTTTAAAAAAAAATGTTCTGAAAATTTTTTTGACTTCCATTTTTTGAATAAAACATGAGAAAAATAATTTTAAAATGCCTCATTTTGTTTCAAGTATGGGTATATAGCTAAAAAACAGTTTGTTACCAACTGTCAACACTGGGCTTTATTTCAGAAAAAAAATTCCTTGATAAAATTCTATAATGTCAAACATAGATTAATTCAAAAATACAATAGATAAGGAATTTCCTTCTACATTGTAGAATAAAATATGGTATTCTCAAGCGTAAAGATGCAGCCTAAAGTGAAAAACATCAATTTACTTTAATTTTTTATCAGCACTCAGGTTGCCATCTGTATGTTGTAAATTGATTTAATAAGAATTTCAGTATGTATCCTATTGGCAAGAAAGGCCTTAGAATTTCGGTCTTATTCTCAAGCTTTTAGAAGACAAAATTGGGTACGTTGTTTAAAGACAACACTGCGCTTTTAAGAGTTATGAGACTATATTTATCCCGTCTTCAATTGAAGCAACGAGACAGGTTACATCTACATTGAATAAAGAGAATTCATTGTGAATATAAATTGGGTTTTGTGTTAAGAATTCTATAATTATTGAAATAACCAAGGCTTTTTTATTATCCGTATTTCGAAACATAAGATAATTAAGTTGATGTAATATAAGTTAGTGATCAAAACACCACCCATATGACATATCGTGACATACCATGAATAACCTGAATTTTCATTTATTGTTCTTAAATGAATAAATATTTTATAGAAATAGTTTACCTTTAAGGTATATTCTGTACCAAAACTCAAAATCGGAAATTCGTCGCTTAACAAGCAACATCACCCATCTCAATTTTTTTGAAATTTCAAAGAGGAAGAAAATATTTTTCGCAACCGATAACGAATATTTTTGAATTTTTTCCCATCGGGTAGAAATATGCGGTCTCATGTTCTTATTAGATGTTAAAAAGTTCAAAAATATTCGTTACTGGTTGCGAAAAATATTTTCTTCCTCTTTGAAATTTCAAAAAAATTGAGATAGGTGATATTGCTTGTTAAGCAACGAATTACTCTTCTTGTATGACTAAATAAAACATCAGGTAAAATCGGCGAATTATTAATATTATATATTTAAGATTAACTGATAAAAATGTGAACTTTAATGATTTTCGTGCAGGTGAAAGAAAACGCAAACTAAAATAATGGAATTAAAATGTTTCATGCAATAGAATTTGAATTTAAAAAGACTGATTAATTCTTCCTTCAGTAAAAGTTTCAGGGCGAGAAATATCGAAAAGAATTTCTTTGCGAACATGCTTTAGAGTTATGTGCATAATTTAGCATAGTAAACAATTTTTTTAAGTTTAAACATTATAACACTGGATTTTCAAAGAACCGCGTGTATACATGTTGACAAAAAGTAAATATAAATAATCAGATGTTGAATATTTCTAATCTTATACCTAAATCAAATACGCTCTGAATAGGAAAGTTGCAATTGACATAATCTCTTCACTTAACACAATCTGCAAAGCATTATATGTCAAAAACTGTTTGGGTTACGCAAATTTCTGAAGCTATATTATTTATGGTTGTAATTTTCAAGCATACATAACGTAGCTGAGGAGTCAACACGTGTTTATAATTCTAAATATTTAATAGCAACCGACGTCTTAAGTTATAAGAAATAAGAAAAAAATAACCAATTCAAAGAAAATACACAAAAAAGGACAATAAATATAAGTGCCTTAATATTAACACCATTTTATTATTTTTTTAGAAAATATCTTCTTTATGCAAATCTCATTCAGAAATATTTCACTCATGTATTCAAATCACTTTCTTAAATTTAACTTTTTGTCCTAATCTCCAAAGCTTGACTAGCATAACATCTTCTCAAAGAGTAAATACGTATGTCCTCAGAAGACCGAAAAAAGAAAACAAAAATGAACGCCATAAATGCATGATCATGGAGTATTGTGAATTTGCAGAAATATCTTTTCATTTAAAAGTGGGTTCAATAAATTTTTTCATCAATTCTATTTACTTTGAAGTAATAATGATGATAAGATAAAAACTATCTATTTGTGATAATATTCAAATGTAAAAACACTGTACACAATTTTTAGTCGAAAGGTAACAAAAATTACATCCGATTTGGGAAGTATTACACTGAACATTATATTTATCAATTATTTTCTAAGCGCTTTTTGATGAAACAGGCAACAATTTAAGGCGATTTTCTTTTCTTTCTAATCTTGTTACAGAATTTAATTCCGTTTTTATATTTATGTGTATGATATATTTTTTTGTGCAGAAAAAATAAATACTAAATTTCACTCAGTGATAATAAAAGAAAATAAAATTTTGTAACGCCAGCTGAAAAACGGGCTTTTAATTATGTTATTCTCTGATAAAAAAAAATATTTTTGGCATTCAATTACTAAACAAAAGAGTTCCGTCTGAGAATTAACCTCATGAATGAATAAAATAATGATACAATTTATCAATTATTTATAAAATAAATTCTATGAAAACTCAGCTGTACCGTTTTGAAGCAATTATTAAAAGTGCTATAACTTATGTAACACACGCTCATAAATATTAAAACTGTAGAACATCAAACTTTAAATTATTTTGCTTTAATATGCATCTATTTTGTTGTGTTCATTTTAATTATTTTTGGAAGTATTCAGCACTAAATGAAAATAGTTTAATATTATCATTTTAATAATGAAACAATCTATTAAATTTCCGAAGTTTATATGTGCTTTAAAATTTGGCGATCCGATGAAATTAAATTTGTATTTCATTGCATTAGACTTCAATAACATTTTAGGCAAACATGTAACAAATCATGTCACTCAAATTTTGGCTCAATTCAAGTAAAAAACGTGTGTTAATTTTCTGATTTTCTATATGACTGACTTCATTTGCTTATAAAATTAAAATTTATTAAATTTTATCATAGCATTTAATAAATGGAATATGTAAAGTTTTGAAATTTATAAAAACTGGTTTTAAAATCACTATGGAGAAATTTCTACGCTCACATATAAATGTCTAATTACATCCAAGATCTGACAGTGTAAACATTTAGATACAAATTGAAAATAATACCAGTTTACAATCTTTTTTTAAATGAAGGAATCGATTAGTGGTGAAAATGCTTAAATTATCTAATGATAACTCTGGGATTTAATTATCTAAACAGTGGCATCAAACAATAACTTTATTAATACAATGAAAACTTACCTTCAGCACGTCCGAAGGAATAACTTAGTTCCATTGTTATTAGCATGCAAAAGAAAGTTATCCGAGCAATTTGCATCACTTTCACCACAGGCTCTACTTTTCTGTGGTAACGAGCCATATTCACTTATATTCTATGCCAAGTGGGATAAGATAAGATAAACACAACCGATGGAGGTTTATTGTATTGATTTGCAGCAAGAAAACTGTTTGTAATTTCTTTAAAAAATTCAGCACAATAGAAATTAAATCTTCCCTTGCTTCTATTTGTTCCAATAATGTCACACAGCTGATAGCTAAGAGAACAAATGTGCACAGTTAATACACAAATATGAACTATACTATTGTCAAGATTTTTCTACTCAAAAATCAACTACCGAAAAACGGTATTAGTTTGAAAATGATTTATAAATTTTCAAATTAATAGTGATATCCTGGTGTTTCTAATGTGTTACTTTTTTTAAGATGTGACTATCCAGAGTCGCAGAAAAAAAATTTAATCAAAGAAGAGACGACTATAACAGTGATTATCAGTCGGTCCAACTGCACAGTTTTCTTTATCCAGTTTGAGAAAATTTTCCACAGAATCCATTATTTCTGTTGATATCACAGCACCGGTCACTCCACAATGTGCACCTTAGGTTCCAAGAGCGATACTAAAAATCACAACAACATTAACATTTTAATGTGAAGGTCTTTCCCGTAAAAGATTCCACAAAGAAATTACTTTCTGACTGCAGAACGATACGGCACCAGCTTACTGCACATTTCCGTCTTGAAACTGAAAAAAGAAGGCCAAAGTTTGGTCTGCAAACTTTTTTTTTTTTTGAGATAAGACCAAAAGATTGCGGATCGGAGAGGTCCCAAGCACTGCGGATAAGTCCCGTAACGTTCCAGGCAGGACTCGCACGGCACTGGCCGGTCGATCGTTTCTCTACAAAGGTAGGGTTGTCACATTGCGCCAAGGGACGTCTGTAAGCTGGCGCCAAGTTCTCGCCAATGCGGTCATAAAGGGAACAGTATGGAACGACGAATCCTACAATCCTTATGCGATGCGTAGAGGATTTTGGCGCGGGCTGGTAGAATGCGGCAAATCGTTAGATTGTTTTCATGTAAATGTATTTTTGAAGAGTTCCGCGCGCTATCCATTATTTTACAATTGTTCTATCCGTGTAGTTATTGTCTCATGCATCGCCAAAACCGCGAAGAAAAATATAAATCATGAAAACGAAGTGCATTTGCATTTGATCGTTTTTTTTCCTTCACAATGGCTGAAAGTATGCCATGAATCGGTTTGTAATTGAGGCGCTAACAGCGGTCGGTTTAGAGAAAATACATGTCATTATATTGAGGCAGAGAGTTGATTAAGTCATAACAAAAGCATTGGCAATTTACAGCCTGGTGCGCCCTTAAAATTGTATATTAGAATTTTAAATCACTTGATAAGGACTTCTCATTGAATAGATTTTATATTCTCTTTGGCCAAACAGCTTTTAGTTTATTTATTCTGGTAATGAATATTGTATGCTAAGTAGCAAAATCATACAAGCATTTCTTTGATATTTTACATTTTTTAATGTAAATTGTTTAAATTATCCATTAAGTTAAATTAGATTAGCATAATTTCCTACTAAGTGCAGTAGGAGTTCAAAATATTCCGACATTTGAGATTTAAAACTATTATTTTGCATTTGTAATTTCTGTAAAATGTACCGATTTTCCAGATTTTTCAAATTTTCGTTATGAAAGCTGCATTATCAGTGTATATTATTTCGGACATTTTAATCACTTTATACGTATGATAACGTAAAAAAGGAACTAATGCATTCGAATGTTTTAGAATTCTTCACAAAGCATAATTAGATTCTTTTCACATGAAAGTAATTTGTGCTGATTAAATCGTCCGTATCAAAAGATTATAATTGATTGAAATGTTCCATATCAAATTACAGAAATGTTTTCTGACGAAATGTTGAAAAAAATAAATTTAAAAAGAATAACAACGAGTGAATCAAATAGAGAACTATTCTTATATAAATAAAGAGATTAAGAAACAAAAGAAAACTTTGACTAACATCTCAGGAAATAAAGATTGCCGACGGAAGTTCGCAAGGAAAAAAAATGGAATCACTTATAATCAGGAACACTTCTTTGCAACATTAAGAGTTATTATTCTTCCGATTGGACATTCCAATAAATTCAATCAAAAACTTCATTCATAATCAACTTTCTCTTTCCCATTCATAAATGAAATTTTTTTAACGCTACTTTAAAGGGCAGTGACTTTAAGAGTGTTACTAAGTTTTAAAAATGTTGTAACTAAATTTTCATGAAGAAAAGTAAAGAAGCTCTCTGTGATACATTATCAAAACAACCTTGAGCTCAAGACGTGAGCAGTTTTCACAATTAACAGCTAAATGCACAAGATTTATTTAAGAACAAACAATTGCATCTCCTTAGAAAATATTGTGGACATAACAGAAGATTAGATCAATGATGAACTACTCGCTGTATGTTTCATAAAAACACAAATGATCAGTTTGAATTAATTGTTGTTCATTGGTTATAGTTATAGGTTTTTCTACTGAATATTGTGGATTCACAAATAAACAGCTAAATACACAAGATTTATTTAAGAACAAACAATTGCATCGCCTTAGAAAATATTGTGGACATAACAGAAGATTATATCAATGTTGAATTACTTGCTGTATGTTTCATAAAAACACAAATTATCAGTTAGAATTAATTATTGTTCATTGGTTATAGTTATAGGTTTTTCTACTGAATATTGTGGATTCACAAATAAACAGCTAAATACGGAAGGTTTATTTAAGAACAAACAATTGCATCTCCTTAGAAAATATGGTGGACATACAAGAAGATTAGATCAATGTTGAACTACTTGCTGTATGTTTCAAAAAACACAAATTATCAGTTATAATTAAATGTCGTTTATTGGTTATTGTTTTCTACAGAATACTGTGGATTCATAAATAAACCATTTGACAGTTTGTTTACGTTATTAAAGACCCTTATTATTATGCAATTATAAGATCCTTAATGGATAGAATTCTCACTATACATTAAACATCCATTAAAACATCAGAATGTATATTAATATAAATTTTAATTTGAGTTTCAGATTATTTAGTGATTTCCATTTTTTTACGCTAAGCTATTCTTATGATTTATTTAATTCCTTCGGCTAAGGAAACTTTGGGATGTACACGAAATGAAGAAAATACTACGTGCAATATACGAGTACAAATAAAAATTATCATTTGCTAAATATCACATTTCGTAATAATTCAAGATGTCACGTGGAGTGTGTGATCTTTAACACTTTGGCCGTTATATGAATCAAATGCTATTTGCGCTATATTTGTTCCATGAGACCGGTGAATCATAATTGCTTGACACTGACATTTTTCTGCTTGACTTACAACTTTCATATCTGAATCCAGCGTTTACGTGCAATCGAAGTAAAGGGCTTCTTAAATAAATTTATATTGTTGTTTCATTTCTATACTATCTTCAGAAAAAGGATTATGACGTCGCGTGGTTTCGAAGAAATGCATGCTGGGAATAGAACGCCGCGACCTCGGTTACGAAGAATCGAGGGAAAAATAGAGCGGAAATAATTTGACACTTCAGGAAAAAATTAATTAATATTCAACCATAAAAGATATTTCAACCGTTCTTGTTTTCTTGGGGGGAGGGATATTCCATTCATTACCTCAGAAAAAATGAAAGAGATAACTTTATTAGAACGGGGGATGCAGTAAATTTAAATACGAAAACAAAATTTTGTCTGTAAAACTGACTATTTTTTTAAAATTTCTCAAAATTCAGTAAATTACGTTTGAAGCTGAAAACAAATTTCATTAAAAAGAAAATTGTTTGTTAGATCCAATGGTGCATTGATTGTTTTTCAGCTATCATTAGAAAAGATACTACAGCCCAAAAATGACCCAAAACAACACAAAACATTAAATAAGAAAATTTCTATATAAAATTTTAAAATTCCGGCTTCGAGGTGCATTCAGTCACCATTACGACTACCTGTGTGCCAAATGTCATGGCTGTAAGTGCGATAGATTTGTCTGGACATCGCAGACACACACACGCACACAAACATTGTATTTTACTAGTATAGATTGTATATTTGTAAATTTATATTGTATACTGTATCAAGATATTTATTTTTAATACATGTCATCACAGATGTGTCTCATCATAAGTTTGCATCGCATTTGATTCATCTCATAATAATCTAAAAAAATGAAAAACTAATAAAGAATGGCAAATGGACATAAAAGAAGAAAAATAAAATTATGAATAACCTGAAAATTATAGTTATGCTCAATAGAGAAACAACAAAAATAGTAATTATTTCTTATTTCCCTTTATACATTTTGTTTAACTTTTGCTGTTACAAATTTTAAGTCGTGTTATTCATATAATAATTTATAGCAAGATATCCAGTTTCTGGTGAAATATACAGTCCTGTTATTGGAACTAACTTTATCTATCCTATTAGTGGACAAATAAACTAACTCCTTTTAGCGTTTGCATGCTTGCAGTAAATTTACAAGTTTAAGCTGCCAGAGTGAATTCTGTGCACACCGCGACTCAAACAGCAAAGAAAGTTTGTAGAGGCCGCACGATGCACTCATGATTAGCATTTAAACAATTTCTACATAATTAGATACTGCTTCTTGATATAAATCACATAAAAATAAGATAATAATCCGATAAATTTACAAGTTGATACTCTCAGAGTGAATTGTGTGTACACCGCTGGACACAAACAGTGAAGAAAGTTTGTAGAGGTCGCACGATGCACTCATGATTAGCACTTAAACATATTTCTACATAATTAGATACTGTTTCTTGATATAAATCACATAAAAATAACATAATAATCTAGGTAAGATTAGATCATTTTACTTTAAGATAATTATAATAAGAAAAGATGTTGATCACCTAACTTGTAAACATTTTGGGGGTCCACTAGTCCTGTTACTGGAACTAACCTTATATATCCTATTAATGTACTCTAGTGGACGAATAAACGAAATACTTTTACCGTTAGTATGCTTGCAGTACATTTACGAGTTGAAGGTGTCAGAGTGAATTCTGTGCACACCGCGACCCAAACAGTAAAGAAAGTTTGTAGAGGCCGCGTGATGCACTCATGATTAGCATTTAAACACATTTCTACATAATTTGATACTGCTTCTTTACATAAATCACATAAAAATAATATAATAATCTAGGTAAGATTAGATAATTTTACGTTACTTTAAGAGAACTACAACAAGAAAAGATGCGGATCACCTAATTTGTAAACATTTTTCGGGTGCACTATTTATAAAAAAGTTATTTGGCTTCTGTGAATGAAATTGAATCATATTCTGTGTAGCTCTAATCTTACAACAAGATCATCAATGGTGAAAAATACATTTTGCAATATTTGGAAAATATCCTGTGGTATTGTATGAATGAAATTGATTCATGTTTATTATGCTCTTATATTAAAACAAAAGTAGTGGGAGTGAGAAAGAACATAGATGGAAAAAAGGACGTTCATTTGAAATGCGTTTGATTAAAGAAGATACCGAACAGGGATTTTAATTTGAATGCCAAAGACAGTGGTCATTGACCGCTATAAGGAATGCCAATTTTGCCTTCAAAACTGCACAGATTTAGACTCCGCCTGTATTATATTTAAAACAATATTGCTTGAGAAAAAATGATATATACTGATATGAAGTCCTAAATTGTGGGGCCTGTTCTTGTGTTAATAACGCCTCTGACACATAACAACGAGTAGCAAAAGAATTTCTCGAATATTCTGGAAATATCAAGTTCTGTGACGACTCGCTTTTCTCCGATGATCGGGACTGTATAATTTATTGGTCATGATTGTTAGACATTGCGTGAAGTGCTTTACCGTTGGTATGTTGTTGGTTAGACATTGCATAAAGTGCTTTACCATTGGTGTAACTTTGGTTAGACATTGCATAAAGTGCTTTACCGTTGGTG
>BGPR01001927.1:123406-139337 GCA_013235015.1 Araneus ventricosus | reverse complement strand
TCAAACACGATTTCGTCAATTTACACCTCTTCATTTAGAAAGCATTCTTTATACAGAATGATGTGAACTGAAATTTTGTCAATTTACACTCTCTTCATTTAGAAAGCATTCTTTATACAGAATAATGTGAACTCAAATTTCGTCAATTTACACTCTCTTCATTTAGAAAGCATTCTTTATACAGAATAATGTGAACACAAATTTCGTCAAACACGATTTCGTCAATTTACACTCTCTTCATTTAGAAAGTATTCTTTATACAGAATAATGTGAACACAAATATGAAAAATTATTATAATATATAATAAAATTAAATTTATTTCACTATACTACGAAATAACTGCAAACTAACACGCACAACGAATTTAAATTTTGATTTCTTTAAATATATGATAAAATATCGAAATAAAAGGAAAGAGTTCATTCGACTGTCCAAAGCCCCGAAACACATTTTTAATCTTTTGCGTGGGGGAAGTTTTCCATTCCAACTCCAAGCCGATTTATACACGAGACATGGCAGAAGCCGTGAAAATGCATTTTACCCTTTTCTCCCCTAAGAGTTGAATACGTTTTTAAAGACCGTTTTTCAGGCAGAGAAACCAATAGTGAGTCAGAATATCCTGGAAATTCTTATTTAGAAATATTTCACCAAATCCTCTAAATTTCGTATGACGACGCAGAACATAATATTTTTCCTTTTTCAGAGTTATTTATCCTAGAATAATGCTGGAGATATTACTTGCATGTTGTTGCTAAAATTGTAAAATTGCTTCCGTGAGATGCTAATCTTATGGCTGGAAAAATATTTTTACAGAGGTTTTACTAGAAAATACAAGTACAATTGTCCTTTCTCTACTAGGAGCGGAAATATCGAGAAACTTCGAGAGAAATCTATGTGACGTCATACACTGTCGGAAAAGGTATAAAAAGCAAGCTACTCAAACCAGAAATCAATCAGTTGGAGCTTTGTACTCACAAAAGCAGTGGGATCTAATATGCACTGGAGCTATAGAAAGTCCCTGTGACTAATATTTATTAGTGATCTGCTCACTTTCAGTTATATATATATATATAAAAAGAGAAAAGTATGTGTAAAAGGGTTTGTTCGTTCGTTTTTTGGTTTTTTATGCACATCCACACCGTTGGACTAATGACGACCAAATTTGGCACAGTGATGGATTAGCACAAGAGGGAGCAATCGCCGTAAAAATTATTTTAAAATTCGATTTAGACTTTTATTTATTTAATTAAATAAATAACGAAAATTAATTTTTTGACGTTTTACAACAATAACTTCTGAAATACTTAATGTGAAAAAGATACTTTTACATCGCCTTAAAGAGCAAAACATTATCCTTTTAATGATACCAATTTAATTGTTGTACAATTATTTTCTCTAACTGTAATTAATGTTTCAAAATTCATTTTAAACTCAAATTACAACAATGCTTTTATTGTTTCGAAATAAAATAAATTCAAACTAATTTATTGTTACGCGTTTTTACCATTGTTAAAGGTAAGAAAATAGTACGTTTTTGGTCAAGGTAGACTTCATACTTCTGCTGTTATTTTGTAGCCTGCACTTAGCTTTCGTTTTTATTTCGTAACTTTTAATATGCACTCAAATATCAAATGAAGTTAGTTAGCGAGGTTACTACGCGTTGTTTTGCTTGAATTTCACAAATTTTTGAAGGATTCTAATCAGTTTGCAGCTGAGTAGTGACAGGGGAGTAAGACTTGTGTGAATTGGTTCAAAGTACGGAGACAAAAAGGAGACGTTAGTTTAGTTGCTGGCTAAGGGGTCAGAGACACATAAGAGGAAAAAGAAAATAATCGAGAGAGATTACAGAGAAAAATTGTTTAGTTAAGTTTAAAGTGTTATAAGCACTTAGACTTGAAAATATTTCTACCCCGAGCAACGCCGGGTATATAAGCTAGTTAATTTGCAAAAGTGCTGCATTTTACACTACGACACACCCCTGACTCCAGACATAAAACTCCGGTTTGAAGTTTGAATGAGTGTGCGTAGAAACTTTATTGCCAAAAAAAGAAAAATGAAAAAAGAAGAAAAAAAGGGTTACATGAAGCGTTTTAACATCGACCAAAAACATGAGAAAATTATGAAAACGATGAAAATGTGTGTTTACATATGAAAAGAAAGACTCGCGAAGCAAAAACTGTTTTAAGACAGGCCCCAAAAGTTCGCTGCATCTATAAACTTGTAGGAGGACTGATTAGGGTCCTAGGAATTGATCCTCTAGGGGTCTTAGTCCTTAAGTCTGACATCTTCGTGAAGGAGAGAAATCTGGGTAGGAGAAAAGTTCTGCTTATTTTTGTTGTCTGTGCTGCGTTTTGTTTTTCTGAAATATTAGTGAAATAATGAATCATTTATTTTTTAAAAATCCTGCTTGTTGGACTGCATTTACGTATACCCACCAAACAATTTTTGTATCAATTTGAAACAATTCCTTCGCTTTTGAACCAAGATTATCGCGAAAGGAGTTGCAAAAATAATATAAAGTATAATGCAAAAAAATTAATATTTGATGAATCCTATGCCATTCTATGTTGTTAACGGTTGAGGATATGCTGAAAAATTGTCTTATACTACAAAACTATTTTTATATAATAATTCCTTTGCCCTTAATACACGATTTAAAGAGACGCTAAAAAATTGTGCTGCATGATGTCCCATTATTTTTATTTAATAATCCCTTTGTAAATTAGGGCTTGATTAACTATTAAAGATATGCTAAAAATTGCACTGCATTCTGCCACATTGTTTTAGTTTAATAATTCCTTTGACTTACTATGTGATTAACGATTAAGAAGAAGCTGAAAAATTGTACTCTATACGAGATTAAGGAAATGCTAAAAAAATTATGTTGCTTCATGTCCCTTTCTTTTTATTTAACAACACTCTAGTACCTGCTGAGTGATTAACGGTTAAGGATATGCGAAAATATGCACTGTATTATGCCACATAGTTTTAATTTAATTATTCCTTTCTACATGCTATGTGACTAACGGTTCAGTATATGCTAAAAATTGCATTGTATCTCAATATATTTTTATGTAATAATTCCTTTGCTTCTGTTGCATAATTAAGGAGATATTAAATATTGTATTATATTATGTCTCGTTACATAATACAATTGTTGTTTCCTTCGGTTATACGATGTGTTAAAGATTAAGGATATGTAAAAATGCTGTTGTATTATGTAGGATTTAATATTTATTTATGTGGTCAGCCTACCTTCTCGAAATGGTGTACGATGTATGACACCCGACAGGAAAGATTCACAAAACATATATTTAAAAACGTATAAAAGACAGTGTGGTAAATCAAAAGCATGCAACATTCATTACAAAATTCAGAAAAAATCATAAAAAACTGAAAAAAAAGCAAAAGAAATCTAGACTAAGTCTAACAACTAAAGTTAAACTTAAATTATTATAGAATACAAAATAATATTTGAACAACACATTTTAAAAAATACAATAAGAATGACCAAATATGAATATAAAAAATATAAGAATAAAGTATAAGTAATTAATTATAGAAAAACAATCAAACTCTCTGATATTCCCGAGTTAAGATTTTGTGATTTAGAATTTAGTATAACCAAATAACTTTATCTCCATCTTCCGTATTTCATGAAAATACATCCCGACATAAAGAACCATTTCACAAATACATAGTGAGTCACAATTCAGCTTTCAAAATATCATGGAAAGTAGAAACAAAAAATAAAAGCCAGAATAACGCCTGTAAGTTTGTCAACAAAGGATCCGACAAGGCTGTGATGGAACTCGCCAGTGTAGAAAATGACCTAAATGAAATCCACCACTATCAAATGGGGGAGATACATCAGAAGCAACGAAGCAATATGGAGAATATTTAACTTCTCGACTTACGAGCGGCACCCCACCGTGATTTATCTAAGCGTCCACCTTGAAAATGGTCAGAGAGTCTACTTCACAACAGAAAATGGTGCTCAACGTGCCCAAGCACCTGAGGAAACCACACTCACATCTTTTGATTTGATTAGTTTTTAACCCTTCAACCGGCTGGAACGTAGAAAGTCGCTCTCCGATGACTATTCTGAAACCGACTCCGTTGCAGACAGTCGTTCTTTGATAGTTACTCTAAAACCGGCTCCGACGTAAAAAATTGCTCACTGTTTATTACCGAAAACCGGCTTCAACGTAGGAAATCGCTAGTTCTTTCCCCTTCGCTCATAAGAAGCGAAGCGGGTCAGCTGCTTCTCAAGGTCGTTTTTGTGGGTTTCACTGGCAATTAGAATTTGGGTGGTCACTTTTTGGGGAAAAAACTTTTGAGGGTTAGGAATAACGTCAGGATCGCTTGATGATGGTGAAAAAAAAACTTTATCAATGTTAAATATTTGGATGTTTCACTGCAATTATTGAACTTAAAGTGTGATGGAATGTTGCAAACCTACACAAGGGGCAAGTATAAATAGGCCCGTATAATATTCTTCAAGTTCCTTCTCTCTTCTATTTTTGTTCCCCTCTATTGTTGGTCCTACCCCTGTTGTTATAAGAGCTTCAAAGTCATAGGGTAGTGTGGAAGATTAACCCCTGTTTTTATTCAGAAAAATAGTTCCAGGGGGACGGAAAACTTACGATGCCGGTTTTCGAACATTCCGTGCGTTATTCTTCGATCAATTTGCATTCACCACTTAGCTACAGAGGGGCCATTTTCAAAGTATTCACCTAAAATATTTTTGCCATTCGAAGGGCTAAAACTTTATTTTATGTCATTCTGTTTTTTTTTATTTATTTTTGTTGAAGTCATTATACCACGGGCAAAACCGCGCTTACTGCTAGTGGGGTACATGATCGGAGGCGCTAGATGTTGCAAAAAGATGCAGAAATGTTGTACTATTAACAAGCAAAGATCTTCATTTGTAAGTATATGCACGCTTACAGTTTCGAAGAAAGTTCTCAACGTTTTAACCATACACAGCTTTTCACACTTCGCAGTGGCGGAGTATTGAATGGCCAACCCATTCCATAAAACCCAACATTTCGCATACAATCAGGTCGCGGTCTTTCCGTTGCAACTCTACCATCTCAGCATTTATAAAATGTTATATGTTCTACATACGTAGTAGAACTTAAAATGAGTAGCGCTGAAATCCAATTATAACGCTGGCGTACAGCGCCCTCTAGCTAATCCGGTTGGCGTTCTTGCTCATACTTTCTTTGGCTAAATTTTATATTTTCTACCTCTTTTAACAGCATACAATAGAAAAGTCAGAACTTAAAATGAGTAGCGCTGAAATCCAATTATAACGCTGGCGAACAGCGCCCTCTAGATCATCCGATTGACGTTTTTCCTCATACTTTCTTTGGCTTGTTTTTATGTTTTTCTGCCTCCCTTAACAGTTTGCATGTTGAATTTTGAAACACTCTGTATAATGCAAATTCTTTTTAAAATAATTTCTCTTTAAAATTATATGTTTCATAATTATGCTACTTCAAAGAAATGTTTCTTAGATCAATTCAAAATATTATGATTCATACTGAGTATTTCGCAATGTTTATTTAAAATCCTATTAATAAATGTGATTAACCAAACACTTAACCGATTTGACTCTATATCACGTGCAGATCCAATTTTCGTATTTCTGAACTTAATAGACTTTATAATTTCATACAAAGTCTACAATGGATCCAAAAACCTCGCACTTGCTTTATTGATTCCTAGTTGAACCAAATCGACATCGCATTCCCCCGTAACAATTTCTCAACCATTTAGATATTAAAAAAATTGTTAGTTAAACGCTTAAGGACAGAGTTATTTTGTAACCTACTGTGTTTAAAACGAGTTAACTCGGGTTATGTCCTTAAGCATTTAAAGTGTTTAAAAATGAACAACATTTTGATGAGAGAAGAACCTTTATGCAGGGACAACATTGCATGGAAGTGGATTTCCCTTCCATAATCTGCCATAAGAATACTGCAAATCAGCTTACGATTATTTACGTCTCTCCCCTAGTTCCTCAACATTCTTACAGCTTTCAATTTATACAATACCAATGATAAATTCAAAGACAGTTCAACATGGAATATATATAGAATATTTCATACAGTTCACAATTTACGTTTCAGTTCTCTCATACATATATGGTTTTGAGAAACGAATGCATAGTAAATGTATGACGCAGCGGAGAATCTAGGATGAATTCAGAGAGTCGTATATATATTTGGTGTAAGATAATGCAATATTCGGAGAACTCCAGACAGGGATTATTCACCGTATTTGAGAATAACTGCTTGTGAATGGCATGTTTAATATTCTGAAGTCTTTCCACCATTTCAATGACTAACGAAATTTTCAGAATCCGGTATTACGAATGATTTGTAAGTCAGTCCAAGAATATCTCAAACGGAACCGCACATAATAAAACAAACCTCTTACAAAAGAGAGCAACTAATTATCGACTCGTCTAACTTCAAAGTGAACAATATAAGTGAACGTTTCTGAAGAAAATCAGTTAATATTCAGTATATTTCCTACTATCTTGCTTACCTCCCAGCCGAGGCTAGGCGAGATTGCAAAAATTCCTGGGTCGTTCGGAGTTCTATTTATGCTCACTTTGTGCATCACCCATACAATTAAAAACCTTCGTTTTATACTAGAAACGCTATTATTTATATTTTATGACATCTTAGTACAAGCAAGTTCCTTGTAAATGTTATTTATGAACTGTACAATAGTCTTTAATTCTTTAATACCGAGGCGGCTTTTTTCTTCTATCCTCTTTAAAACCAGCCCTATTTGGGAGGATAATACATGAATTGGATTCTTCCAACCTGGGTGGTCATTTACCCCACCCCTGCTATAACCCTCCCTTAAGACGCACGGAAATGGGTTGTGGTTGGCAAGTATAATTGGACACCTTAATGCGCTTCTCTCCGAAGTGATCTCAGAACCCCATCTCCCCTCAAAAGAAAACAACCGCCTCAGAGCGTCCTTCGTCGTTGTTAAGGGAAGATTTTTAGACCGCCCGAGACCGCCTCTCTCTGTGTGAGAGGGTTAAATGTGTTACATAAAAAGACAATTTAAAAATTCAAATATTTGAGAAAATATAAAACCACGCATATTGTACGGTAAGAATACTTACGTTTCTAAAAACAAGCAAAGCATTAGCATTAAACGTAGGCTTAATTTTTATAAAAAAAATTTAACATATTTTACTGTTTATTGATATATGATAATACAAATGTGGAAAGGTAGGTCCAAGATAAAAGAAGCTTAACTTTACATATCTTAACTTGTGATATACACAGAGCACTTAGGGCGATTATAGCACCTGCCTGTTTGCAACGCCTTCGGAAAGTAAATTATTCCTCATTTTATTATGAAGAATTATTTTTTGAACTAATTCGGGCAGTCAAGAATTTATTGAGCTCGTTTGCTATGCAATTGCAACTATTTGTTTAGTTTTTATTGGATATAAAAATTTAACTCCTTGATTGAAATTTAATTATTTACTGCAACAAAAATGTAAAGCACATTGCATTGAATCAATTTGATGCGACTGGAGTACTCCATTTCTTTAGTTATTTCTAAATTGACGAAGATATATCTCGGAACATCAATGATCCAATCAATTTTATATTTAATTTTCTTATTGCTTCTCTCTCACAGATTAATTATTTCTTTTTCCGCCATGGTACGCCTTCCACCTGATACAATATATAGATGTAAATATATAACATTTTTTTTCAAGTGTACAGCTCAGAACACATTTTCGTAAAAAGATCGGTAGATTTTAAACATTTACTTGCTGAAATTTGTGAAGTTTGATCAAAACTTCCTCCAAAACGATAAAAAAAATGAGTACAGACTTTTATTCATTTACTGATAAAAAAATGAGTACAGACTTAGTCGTTTATTGTGCACGTAAGGGATATTATGAAAAGTTAATGTTATGTTCATTCATTTATGCTAGATAATTTAAATAAATATGAGCAACCTTCTGGATGGGGAAGAGCGCAGAAACGCAACTCGATATTATATACCACTGATAGGTAAGAAAAGTCATCCTTACCTGCAAATGTACCGCGAGAATGAAACCAGAAAGAGTACGTAACACGTTTAATTCTTTGTTTGATTTTTGTAACGCACATTGAAGCGCCAGAATTGTGTTCAATGTTGCCATCAGGAACACGCACTTGATTTCGCATCACATAGAATCTCAAATATGTCGATAAATTATGAACATTTATCTATTTTTATAAGCTTTTATTCAACTTGGGTGTCTTGTCCTCGAATCTTGAGATCGATTTCTTACCCAATTCCAATCTTTGAAATTTAGCACAGTTGTGGGTTTCCGGAGACAATACAATATTCTAAAAAAAATTTGCAATCTATATCTATTTCAAACCTAACAAAAGGCAATTAAAATTTTGGCCCTATATTTGGGTGATATTGTTTGGAAGGTAGTAACCTCGCGTCAGTAGGGTTGTAACAACACCACGAAGCTAACAGCGACTACGCTGTACGTCCGGCTCTGCACCGATGAATGACGTAATAGCTCGCGTTTCCACGCGTCTTGGGTTTATTTTTTATTATAATTCGCCAACAACCAGAAGTAGATTTTTTTTTTACTTCGCGTGTACGCCAAACGTTTTGTAAGTTATCACGTAATATATTACAAATTTATATTTCAGTAAGTTAATGTCATTAAATCATTTTAAAAATGTAATTGTACATATGTATATAATAATTTTAATGCGTTTTATATCGGATAATTCAATAACTGAATTTGGTTTACTAAGCATAACATGTCGTGTGTACTCGTGTCAGCCGTCACTAAAAAGTAGAAAATAAAATAAATGAAAAAATAAGGTATAAGCTTTTTTTCATGCGAAAAAATGAAAGTAAAAGATGAAAATATTTTTTTTGATTATAATAAAATGCATGGTTCGAATAAAAGCGTTGGCGCCTTATATATAGCACCCTATATTTTGTGTATATTTTCTTAAACAAATGGAATATTCCTAGAAGGCAAAGGCGCCCACGCTTTTACTCGAACCATGCATTTTATTGCAATCAGAAAAAATTATTTTCAACTTTTACGTTCATTTTTTCGCATGAATGAAAGCTTATACCTTAATTTTTCATTTATTTTATTAATTGAGGTACTGAGGTTTCACTGCAAGGCTCTCACCCTTTCCGAGAGATATTTCAAACATCAGTCCGTTAACCCTTTCGCGTTCATTGGTTTCGCAGTGAAACCCAACATTGAGCATTTATTTACTGCACATGGGCGAAACGTAGCGTAATTTTTCTTTCATAACTTAAGAGCCAGATACATAGGCCAGCTTATATAAAATTTCCAGTTCAATACCGTTAGTATTCAAAAAGATATCGGCATTGCTAAAGCTGAATTACTTTGATCTGTAAGTGAATCAAAATAATGAGGGTTCTTGTAAAAATTGATATTTTAAAAAATTGAATTTTTGAAAGTAATATTGATATTAATGAAGGATGAATATCCTGAGTAGTGACGCATACTTTTAAATTAAATACATAATTAAAATTGCATTTAGATGAAAACTTATTCGGAGAAAAAATAGCCCGTTACTGTTCATTGGTTTCACCGTGAAACCACAAATTTCTTGAAAATAAAAAAATGTTAATTTTTTTTTCTTTCACATATACAGTCGGACCTCTATTTAACGAAGTCGCTAAATCCCCGAAAAAAGTTCGTTATATGGAAAATTCGTTAAATAGAGATTAACCTTTTAAAATACTTTAAACTACACAAAACAGATTTTAAATTCATAAACACTATATATTATTTTAAAAAAGTAATTAATCACACCTTTATTTTGTAAATTAATATCTATTTGTTTTATATATCTTACCCATCAAAAAGAAATCTGCAAGGAAAACAAGAATAAAACAAAACATTGTCCGGGAATACGTTGTATTTTCAATTTTAGAAAATAATTTTATATTAAAATTAATGAATTTTAATGACATTATCGCGTTTTTTATAACAAGTAATTTTAAGCATACATTACTACATACGTCCTTAAATTTAATTACTAATAAAGTCTATTAATTTTGTCTGAGTTTTTTGTTTGAAAAAGTGTTTTCTCTCATAATACGTCTAGCATCTTTGCAATGCACCAAAACCTCCCTTCAGGCGTATTTTCTTCAAACTGTGCGTCGGATTGTTTCAAATGATTTTAACATTTCACCATACGAAGGTTTGTTGATTTCTGCATCATGATCATTTCCATCTTCATCATCATCATCGTCTTCATCGCAATTCATTGCTGTATTGTTTTTATTTTTCACATTTTCAAAAATATCCAATTCAGACTGGTAAAACCAACTCAAGATCATTCATCACCATAAAATGTGTTAAAGGAAAGAATAAGTTTGAAATGTTCAGAAATATTTTGAGAAACAGAGAGAAAAAAATATTGGATCACATGAAAAAGTTCGTTAAATAGAGAATGCACTTCGCTATTTGGAGGTTATTTTACGAAGAAATTCGCAAAATGTTCTTGGTTCCAAGGAAAAGTTCGCAAAATAGAGAAATTCGCAAAATAGAGGTTCGTTAAATAGAAGTCTGACTGTATATGATCAGCTACATGTCTAATACTCATTTTTGACATAAATTTAGTAATTTTCAAAACGAAATATATAGTGAACTTGAAAGGGTTAACGATGCGGGAGGATACCAGATGATCCACTGGTCTTACCAATAATGAACAAAACAATGCAGCCAAAACGGCTGATGCCTAAGTGTCATTTTTGGCCACCCATGGATGTATTACATATTCAGTGGCGACGTTTTCATGTCGCAACTTCTCTGTTATTTTTTTAAATCTTTTGAATTTAATGTTATGAACACGATTCTAAATCTCAAGAAGTTTTTCAATCTCTGAAATGCTTTAAACAGATATTAAAATGCTTCTATAAAATAGATAACTCTGTGTTTGTCAGGAAAATACATCAGAAAACTCCTCAGCCAAACGAATGTGAAATATCATATTGATATTTTATCCCTTGCTCGGTGATGCGTCTTAGCTTTGAAGAAAATGCATATAAAGAAGAGTGTATAAAATGCACACAAGAACTTCTTTTGAAACTATTGAAATATTCAGTGAAGACGATGAAATCCGGGATAGCGTTCAAAATATTTCAATGAAGGCTGAGGATTAAAATCATTGGAAGGGAAATTGCAAGTTAAAGTAAAACTTATTTTTCGTACAATACTACCAGTTATTGTGCCCATGAAATCAAGTATGCTGTAATATCCTCTGAAGGAAAAAGATTTACGTTTCTGATCGAAATCAAACAAACCCATCTATATTACTGTTTCGTATGAATTCATTTCATACTAATAACTTACATAACGTAAAATAAATACAAAATATTTTAGGTATTACTGTGAGGTATATACAGAATTCAGAGTTACCAAGTGGAACAAGTCTATGAGTCAAGTATAAGTCATTTCTGTGGAAAGAATCCTCAAATTTCATCAGCTGCATTTAAATCTCTGAACCCAGCTAGAGTGAGAATTCTAGTACCTCAAAAACTGAAGTAAATTTTCGTTCATGAGAACAGAATGAAATCCTTCCTTTCTTTAGAGAAATTCCAGGAGGACGACACCCAAGTTTGGGCGATCTATTGTCAATAAAGAAAATAACCACTTTTCTTTCGTAAAATTCACTAAGGCGCCCGAAACCACCCGAGTCCGGAAACTGTCGAATGGGGCGGTTTGAGGCGGGATAGGGTTCATAGGGTTAAAATAACAAAGGACTTTTAATTGTTCTTGCTGCTGGTACATGCAAATTGAACTGTGGACTTGAATCATTATTACGCAGAAAATATATTTCTACAATACAGCTTAAAAATAATCGACTAGAAAAATTAGAATAAATTTAAAAATAAAAAAATAATTAACTTAAACATTAAACAAACAATTATTTTATAAACAATAAAATTTAGATAATAAAATTTAAACAATCTTTAAGTCGCGCAATTGCAGCTGCAAACAAAAAACAAAGAACAATAGAAATCAATATCATTTAAAGAAAGTCAATAGAAGAGAGATAAACTCAGAGGGAATCGGGAAAAACCCAACAAACAAGGAATCCATTCTAGTCCATTTCTTCAAGGGCTAAGGACTTTATTCAAACGGATTCAAAATATTTGGGAAATTTTTCTGTAAGAAGCTTGCATTACGCCAAGTATAGTTTCTCTTAGCCCGAAATGCCCCAACAAAAGACAAAGGAGATCTGTACATCGAAAAGCATTATTTCAAAAGAAAGAGAAAAACCAAACACAGACATGAAAACGCTAATAAGATTGATTTAAAAATATCAGCCATCTGGCATTTAAAAGTAGCCATCATAAAAATAAACTTACCCCATGCCCAGAACAGAGAAAAAACATTATTACATTCTATTTCTACAATATCATATCAATAATAGAACAAAATTGACAAAACATTGACTTAGTTCACACTGTACAATATGTAGCGGTGTAGTCGCAAAATAAGCAGTGCCAAAACGCTCAAATCTGGGTAATAAAACCTGCGCTGTTTTAAGGCCGTTTTTGCAATTTTATCTTATTTATTTCTCTTGGGAAAAAAAGCAGTGCCGGAACGGCGTTCCTGTGCGTACCAGCTACATTAATGTTTACATAATATGTTGTAATATTATATTTTATATGTAGCCTTGTAACCTCACTGCTTTTCCAGCTCGCCACAGCGGCCGTTGGAAGAGATAGTCCAAGTTCTGGAGTCGGCGTGTAAACATGGTGTTCTGCCCCGAGTAATTGTATATTCTATATATCCTTAAATGTTTTGTCCTTAATTGTTTGTCCCTATATGTTATGTCTTTTTATGTTTAATTAAAAGTATTTAAATCAAGTAAGCTCCTTTTCTTTAACGTCTACTGTTGTGCATAGCAGGAATGAAATTATGGCTCATGTAAGTTAAAACACACTGTTTTATATTCAGGTGCGATTTTTAGATACTAAAGTTCATTTTATCTCAAGGGACTCGTTTGCATTAATAATTAAGAATATAGTAAGTCTAGACACAAACACACACATGTTATAGAGTATTCTCATTTATATTTATTGCATAACTATGTGATATATTTAGATCACTTCACTTTTCATGTTCATTCGTTCGAAGATAGGACGAAAATTAAATTGGTTAAACAAAATCAGTTCAATAAATGCTTTTAGAGGATGAATGCTCAAGCTCGTTTCAGCACACATAATTAACCGAATAAAATATAATCATGAAAACAGATTTGAGATATAGTAAAAGCCATATAGTATTGTTGCTCACAGTGCCTCATGGTGACTAATTCCGATATTAGAGTTCATATCCCAAAAATTATAGAAGATAGATAAATTGTCCAATAAGAAAATTGTGAAGCACCATGGATTTCGTTTGACAAGTCACATTGTGAATATAAATGCTAAAAATAGAAACCAAACAGTGCTCATTGGTTAGCTCACAATCTTCAATAACGCTATTTCGTTAAAAACATAAGAAATGAGCTATTATTTGTCAATAAGTGCGCTTAATTTATATGATGTTCACATCTCCGTCAGTCATAATACACTTAATCTCTCAATCACGAGAGTTGTTCGTTAGGCTTGTGTAAAAAAGTAAGAAAACATTTTTTTTTAGGATAAACAATTTTTATTTTTCAACATAGTTACCTTTGAGGTGCGTACACTTAGTTCAAAGATTTTCGAGATTTTTATTTCATCCAAATAGCACAATTTGTACAATCCTACAAAGTAGGTAGTTGATACGGCAATCAGCTCATAGTTCTATGAAAATTTCTTTCCCGACAGCCATTTTTTCATGTTTGCTAACAGGTAGTAATCCGAAGGTTCCATATCGGGAGAACAGGGGAAATGCAGAAGATGATGATAAAGTTGAAAATTCATAGATATTATCTTCTTTTCATTATATTTATATATACAGTTTCCTTTGCATTCTTTTATACACGAAAGACTTTCAGCTCGATTAAATTCATCATTTGGCTCTGTACATATACATAAATTTCCTTGGCTCACAAACCAAATTTGGAGAAATTAAATATTTTTATGATTAGTAAATAAATAAAGCCGTCAGAATCTGCTTTAACAAAGCTTCTCTAAAAATATTTAATTTCATTTGATTGTGAACGTTTAAGGATAAACTTTTGCGGAAAACGTTTTTGGGATCAATAAATTAGGTTTTTTTTCTATTTCGCCTATCCTTCTCAGCTTTTAGTTCATTTATAAAACGTATTTTCTATCAAATATTTCATTGTTGTAAATTCTTTCATTAAGGTATACTCCTTCGTTGAAAACCCATTTTCGACAGAAAATCATAATTTTTTAATGTCTTATCTAAACGGGTATTTTTTTAAGTTTTCTAATCAGTTTTTATTTCACATCTATGATGATCAGAAGTGAAATTATAGACATTTTAGTAGAAATTAACAGCTGAATATATAATAGTAAACTATACGATAAAGAAGCATTTTTCATTGTTTTTTACTTATAATAATTAAATTTTATTGTTTATTTTTGTTCTGTAAAATTTTCCATATACCCGAAACTATTTTTGAAGACTTTTTGTGTGAATGTCTTTGTTTCCTGCGAGATTGTTGCAAATTTAAGCAATTTTCAATCATTGCAGTATCTTGATTTTCCTACATTAATGATGTAATTTTTGATAATAAACGTTGGAAAAGCATATAAATTTTATTTCTAACCAATAATAATCACTAAAAGTATCTCCAGATCAGCTAGCATGCATACAAAAATTAGTTGACTGAAAAAAATATTCAATTCTGTCGATGGCGGCTGAATGGTAGAAAAGATAATGACTCATGAGTCTCAAGAAAACGACTAAGAAAAAATTTCCAACACTGAAAATTTTAAAAAATGAACTAAACTGTCGAAAACTAAGGATTAGTCTACAAAACTGGGGGGTATTGAAGAAAAATTCTTTTTCTTCTCATAGTATATTAAAGACAAACTTTAAACTCATTTTTCTCGAAATGTCATTTCCAAAATTTTCATTTTCAAACCCGATAGCTAAAATGCAGTTTCAAATATCCACCTGAAATTTGGTGTACATTTTATTTATGATACTGTATAGGTATTGAATCAAAATATAAGTGCAATGATGTTCCATTAAAAGGTTATGTAGCTTTTCAGGTATGAAAAATGGCCAAAATTCTGAAAAAATTCATGACTTCACACCTGAACTCTTATAAATTACATATTTTTTTGAGACATTGTAAAATTTTTCTTCAGGACCTAGACAATAGCTGAATGATTACATATACTAAAGGATTTATCATTATGATAATTTGTTTTTGAACAAGAGTGTTTGAAAAAAGCTCAAATTTAGTGCAAAAATGTTTTTCAAATATTTAAAAAAATATTTAATTCATAAAATTTTTTTGTACGATTTATTAATTTTTAACATAAATTTCATATTAAAATACAAAAATATTGCATCAAATATCATTATTATAAAAAGGGCCTCCGAACGTACTCGGATACCTTAGCCTTATGACGAGGGTTCGGGTCATAAAATGCTTATCATTCAGCGGAGAGAAAAACATTTTATTTAATCCTTCTTCGGTGGTAAACTGTATTAAATTATTTATAAACTAATATGAACATTTTGAACTTACAAAAACCTAAGCATTAAAATGAATAAACGAAGAATGAATCAAACGTGTCATAGACTCCATATTCTCATTTTTCTTTACAATTCTCATTTATCATAAATTGTAGGACCATGACAGTTCCAGCATACAAAAGCATCCATTTTCATTTGTCACTCATATCTATAATCCTTTTCTCAATTGTCACGTTGAAAATATAAAGCTAACGAATTTA
>BGPR01001927.1:12829-64737 GCA_013235015.1 Araneus ventricosus | reverse complement strand
AATTGCATTTAGATGATAACTTATTCGGAGAAAAAATAGCCCGTTACCGTTCATTGGTTTCACCGTGAAACCACAAATTTCTTGAAAATAAAAAATGTTATTTTTTTTCTTTCACATATATATGATCAGCTACATGTCTGATTCTCATTTTTGACATAAATTTAGTAATTTTCAAAACTAAATATATAGTGAGCTTGAAAGGGTTAACGATGCGGGAGGATACCAGATGATCCACTGGTTTTGCCAATAATGAACAAAACAATCCAGCCAGAACGGCTGATGCCTAAGTGTCATTTTTGGCCACCCATGGATGTATTACATATTCAGTGGCGACGTTTTCATGTCGCAACTTCTCTGTTATTTTTTTAAATCTTTTGAATTTAATGTTATGAACATGATTCTAAAGCTCAAGAAGTTTTTCAATCTCTGAAATGCTTTAAACAGATATTAAAATGCTTCTATAAAATATATAACTCTGTTTGTCAGGAAAATATATCAGAAAACTCCTCAGCCAAACGAATGTGAAATATCATATTGATATTTTATCCCTTGCTCGGTGATGCGTCTTAGCTTTGAAGAAAATGCATATAAAGAAGAGTGTATAAAATGCACACAAGAACTTCTTTTGAAACTATTGAAATATTCAGTGAAGACGATGAAATCCGGGATAGCGTTCAAAATATTTCAATGAAGGCTGAGGATTAAAATGATTGGAAAGGAAATTGCAAGTTAAAGTAAAACTTATTTTTCGTACTCTACTACCCGTTATTGTACCCATGAAATCAAGTATGCTGTAATATCCTCTGAAGGAAAAAGATTTACGTTTCTGATCGAAATCAAACAAACCCATCTATATTACTGTTTCGTATAAATTCATTTCATACTAATAACTTACATAACGTAAAATAAATACAAAATATCTTAGGTATTACTGCGAGGTATATGGGGAATTCAGAGTTACCAAGTGGGCCAAGTCTATGAGATTAATTTCTGTGAAAAGAGTCGCCAAATTTCATCAGCTGCATTTGAAACAACAACGGACTTTTAATTGTTCTTGCTGCTGGTCCATACAAATTTAACTGTGGACTTGAACATTATTACGCAGAAAATGTATTACTACAATACAGCTTAAAAATAATCGACTAGAAAAATTAGAATAAATTTAAAAATAAAAAATAATTAACTTAAACATTAAACAAACAATTTTTTTATAAACAATAAAATTTAGATAATAAAATTTAAACAATGTTTAATTCACGCAATTGCAGCTGCAAACAAAAAACAAAGAACAATGGAAGTCAATATCATTCAAAGAAAGTCAATAGAAGAGAGATAAACTCAGAGGGAATCGGGAAAAACCCAGCAAACAAGTAATCCATTCTAGTCCATTTCTTCAAGGGCTAAGGACTTTATTCGAAATGGATTCAAAATATTTGGGAAATCTTTCTGTAAGAAGCTTACATTACGCCAAGTATAGCTTCTCTTAGCCCGAAATGTCCCAACAAAAGACAAAGGAGATCTGTACATCGAAAAGCATTATTTCAAAAGAAAGAGAAAAACCAAACACAGACATGAAAACGCTAATAAGATTGTTTTTAAAATATCAGCCATTTGGCATTTAAAAGTAGCCATCATGAAAAGAAATTTACCCCATGCCCAGAACACAGAAAAAAATCATTAAATTCTATTTCTATAATATCATGTCAGTAATAGTGCAAAATTGACAAAACATGGATTTGGTTCACGCAGTACAATATGCAGTGGTGTAGTCGCAAAATAAGCAGTGCCGGGACTCTAAAAGTAGTACCGGATCGCTATAATCTGGGTGACAAAAACTTCTCTGTTTTAAGGCCGTTTTCACAATTTTATCTTATTTATTTCTCTTGGGAAAAAAAGAAGTGCCGGGACGGCGTACCAGGTACATTAATGTTTACAGTATATGTTGTAATATTATATACTATATTTAGCTTTGTAACCTCACTGCTTTTCCAGCTCGCCACCTAGCGGCCGTTGGAAGAGATAGTCAGTCCAAGTTCTGGAGTCGGCGTGTAAACATGGTGTTCTGCCTCGAGTAATTGTATATTTTACATATCCTTAAATGATTTGTCCTTAATTGTTTATCCCTATATGTTATGTCCTTCTATGTTTAATTAAAAGTATTTAAATCCAGTAAGCTCCTTTTCTTTAACGTCTACTGTTGTGCATAGCAGGAATGAAATTATGGCTCATATAGGTTAAAACACACTGTTTTATATTCAGGTGCGATTTTTAGATACTAAAGTTCATTTTATCTCAAGGGACTCGTTTGCATTAATCTAATTAAGAATATAGTAAGTCTAGACACAAACACACACATGTTATAGAGTATTCTCATTTATATTTATTGCATAACTATGTGATATATTTAGATCACTTCACTTTTCATGTTCATTCGTTCGAAGATAGGACGAAAATTAAATTAGTTATACAAGATCAGTTCAATAAATGCTTTTAGAGGATGAATGATCAAGCTCTTATCAGCACACATAATTAACCGTGTGAAATATAATCACGGAAACAGATTTTAGATATAGTAAAAGTCATAAAGTATTGTTGCTCACAGTGCCTCATGGTGATAAATTCCTATATTAGAGTTCATATCCCCAAAATTATAGAAGATAGATAAATTGCCCAATAAGAAAATTGTGAAACACCACGGATTTCGTTCGACAAGTTACATTGTGAATATAAATGCTAAAAATAGAAACCAAACAGTGCTCATTGGTTAGTTCACAATGTTCAATAATGCTATTTCGCGAAAAACATACGAAATGAACTATTATTTGTCAATAAGTGCGCTTTAATGTATATGATGCTCACATCTCCGTCAGCCATAATACACACTTAATCTCCCAATCACGAGAGTTGCTCGTTAGGTTCGTGCAAAAAAGTAAGAAAACATTTTTTTAGGATAAACAATTTTTATTTTTCAACATAGTTACCTTTGAAGCGTACACTTAGTTCAAAGATTTTCGAGATTTTTATTTCATCCAAGTAGCACAATTTGTACAATCCTACAAAGTAGGCAATTGATACGGCAATCAGCTCAAAGTTCTATGAAAATTTCTTTCCTGATAGCCATTTTTTCATGTTTGCTAACTGGTAGTAATCCGAAGGTTCCAAATCGGGAGAACAAGGGAAATGTGGAAGAAGATGATAAAGTAAACCATGTTTTTTCTTGTTCACAACTGAAGAGCTGTGAGAAGTGCATTACCGTGTGAAACAAAGAGGTAAGTGAGGTTGTTCTTCCTTAATATCAATATGAACAATGTGCATTGATTCCAAAATCTTCACGTCGATCTCATATAGAATCAGTTTTAATTTTGAAAATTCATAGATATTATCTTCTTTTCATTATATTTATATATGCAGTTTCCTTTGCATTCTTTGATACACGAAAGACTTTCAGCTCGATTAAGTTCGTCGGTTGGCTCTGTACATTTACATAAATTTCCTTGGTTCACAAACCAAATTCGGAAAAATTAAATATTTTTATGATTAGTAAATAAATAAAGCATATATTTTTCCTGTCAGAATCTGCTTTAACAAAGCTTCTCTAAAAATAATTAATTTCGTTTGATTATGAACATTTAAGGTGTGTGTGTGAGTTGCGGTTTTATGGCGCAAGGGCCAGACTTGGCCATGCATGAATGAACATTTAAGGATACACTTTTACAGAGAACGTTAATGGGCATCAATAAATGAGTTTTTTTATTTCGTCTATCCTTCTCAGCTTTTACTTCATTTACAAAACGTATTTTCTATGAAATATTTTATTGTTGTAAATTCTTTCATTAAGGTATACTCCTTCGCTAAAAACCCATTTTCCGACAGAAAATCAAAATTTTTTTAATCTCTTATCTAAAAGCCTATTCTTTTAAGTTTTCTAAACAGTTTTTATTTTACATCTATGATGATCAGAAGTGAAATTATAGACATTTTAGTAGAAATTAACAGCTGAATATGTAATAGTAAACTATACGATAAAGAAGCATTTTTCAATGTTTTTACTTATAATAATTAAATTTTATTGTTTATTTTTGTTCTGTAAAATTTTCCATATACCAGATACTATTTTTGAAGACTTTCTGTGTGAATGTCTTTGTTTCCTGCGAGATTGTTGCAAATTTAGGTAATTTTCAATCATTGCAGTATCTTGATTTTCCTACATTAATGATGTAATTTTTGATAATAAACGTTGGAAAAGCATATAAATTTTATTTCTAACCAATAATAATCACTAAAAGTATCTACAGATCAGCTAGCATGCATACAAAAATATTCAATTCTGTCGATGGTAGCTGACTGGTAGATAATGATAATGACTCATGAGGCTCAAGAAAACGATTAAGAAAAAATTTCCAACACTGAAAATTTTAAAAAATGAACTAAGCTGGCGAAAACTAAGGATTAGTCTACAAAACTGGGAAGTATTGAAGAAAAATTCTTTTTTCTTCTCATAGTATATTAAAGACATAAACTTTAAACTCATTTTTCTTGAAATGTGATTTTTTCCAAAATTTTCATTTTCAAACCCAATAACTAAAATTCAATTTAAAATATCCACCTCAAATTTGTTGTACATTTTATTTATGATACTGTCTAGGTATTGGAAAAATATATAAGCAATGATGTTCCATTAAAAAGTTATGTAGCTTCTCATGTTTTAAAAAAGGCCAAAATTCTTAAAAAAATCATGATTTCATACCTGAACTCTTATAATTTACATGTTTTTTTGAGACATTGTAAAATTTTTGCTTCAGGACCTAGACAATAGCTGAATGATTACATATACTAAAGGATTTATCATTATGATAATTTGTTTTTGAACAAGAGTGTTTGAAAAAAGCTCAAATTTAGAGCAAAATGTTTTTTCCAATATTTAAAAAAATATTTAATTCATATAACCTTTTTATATAATTTATTAAGTTTTAACATAAATTTCATATTAAAATATAAAAATATTGCATCAAATATCATTATTAGAAAAAGTGCCTCCGAACGTACTCGTATACTTTAATCCTATGACGAGGGTTCGGGTCATCAAATGCTTATCATTCAGTGGAGAGAAAACTATTTTATTGAATCCTTCTTCGGTGGTAAACTTTATTAAATTATTTATAAACTAATATGAACATTTTGAGCTTACAAAAACCTAAGCATTAAAATGAATAAACGAAGAATGAATCATACGTGTCAAAGACTCCATATTCTCATTTTTCTTTACAATTCTCATTTATCATAAATTGTAGGATCTTGACAGTTCCAGCATACAAAAGCATCCATTTTCATTTGTCATTCATATCTATTATCCTTTTCTCAATTGTCACGTTGAAAATATAAAGCTAACGAATTTATTTAAATAGTTTCTTAAAGATTTCTCTTTATTTGATGTAGATGTGTACATGGTGCCAATAAATTATTATAGAGTTTTCCTTACCACGTAACCCTTAATTAACTCCCCGTCTCTGCATCTAATCGGTGTCATGAAACATCCTTACTTTTTTGTGCTTAAATGAGGGTTTTACCGAGAAAGGTGTGGGACCTCTAGCAACTTCCTGGCTCTCTACACTCACACAAGGGTATCGTGGTTTTTACTTTAGTGAACTTTTGATGTACGTGAGGGTCACGTTAATCTGGTAGATGAGCTGCGCCCGATTAAGTATGTATTTTTAATTTCCAAATTTTCTCAATATTTCATTTTATATACGTGCAAAAGTTCGTATACCTATGTCGCAGCACCTAACTGAATGATATTGATCGTTATTTCCATTATTTTGTCTCAAAAATATCGAATTATTTAACTCTATGAGCCCTAAATCGCCTCAAACCGCCCCATTCGACAGAGACCGGACTCAGGCGGTTTCGGGCACCTGAGTGAATTTTACGGGAGAATTGCTCTTCCTTTCTTTGTGTACAATTGATCGCCCAAACCTAGGTGTAGTCCTCCTGGAATTTCTGTAAAGAAAGAAAGGATTTCATTCTGTTTTCATGAAAGAAAATTTACTTCAGTTTTTGAGGTACTGGAAACTTTACGGGAAAACAAACGTCAACTCCCTCTTGAATTCTGGGCATTTTGCAAGTAGAAATTCAAAGGAAATACAAAAACGTTACTTAAAAACAGAAATATAGCTTTGTATGACCGATTAGTTCAGTTTGATAAGTTTGTCCTTAAACCAAAGAAAAAAATTAATTTTTAATCTTGCAGATGAGTGATGAGTTGAATCCGAACGTGTCATCATTTCTATTGCGTCCGACCGAAGGTTAAAGAGCATGGCGGTACACATTTTTACATGAAGTTCAACTCCAAGAAGAACACTTTTATGAGCACAACCATAGTTAAGTAATTTCAACATGATAGACTTTCGCGACATGTAAACCTATCAATACTTGGCGGGAAATTGTGTTCAATCTCGATGTTTTACGTGACACGCCAGGCTGCTTTGTGGCAATTACTTAACTTTGTATTATTAGCCCTCTGGGCGCAGAATTATTTTGAACTTTTTGCTATCAGGTTAGAAAACTTAGCTTTTAAAGTAAATGAATTTATCTTTTTATGTATTTAATTAAATCTCTGAAATCTTAAAAATACTTTATACATGATTATTTACGAAAATATAAATACGAGCTGTCTGATTGTGAACTGAACATAAAAACGGAAAAAGACGTTTGCGCGCTCGGAGGGTTAAAAAATCTTTTTGATGTACTTTATGAATATGTAATACAGGTTGTTTACAAATGAAGCGACTCATTTCAAAAATTAATAAAAAGAAATTTAAAATGTTGGAACTACGGTTTTTATTTAAATGAGAGCTCATCTCAGAAAGCTTTTTTCAGATATGTAACATGCCATTTCGATTGTATAGGGGTGTCGTAACGTAATGGAAATCAAAAATTTGTTTAGAGCCTTAATCTGAGAAAATATTAAAACTGGAAGAAAAATAAAAGCATGTATTTGTAGGAAATTGTACACTCTTTATTTTGTTAATTCACATGCAGTGTGAAAACTGAAGAGTTTTCGTGATATTCAAGAAAAACTAGAAAAAAAGAAATCAGAAAACACGCATCGGCTTCTGCTGATCGGTAGCCATTGCGTACGGAATTTTCTAGCTGTAACAAATTTAGAACGGCGTAACGCCGCTTTACCCATCTGAAAAAAACTTATGTGCACTCTTCTTTTTAAAAAATCGTTGTTCCAACAATTTTAGTTTTTTATCAATTTTTGAAGTGAGTTACTTCATTTGTGTACACCCTGTATGTACCTCATAATCTTTAATAAAAGATTATGAGGTATGGGTACCCCGAAAGTACTTTGTGGATACAGCATATGATAACCTAATGTATGAAGAAATATATGCGATTGAAGCATTTTGTGCAGAGTGAAATGTATAGAAACGAAGTACTATTTTGTAAATGTTGCTTGTCATATGCATCAATGTTGTATCCTCTTATTGCTACAAATTCTCAAAAAATGATATGCTGTCATGATATTTTTGACACAAAAACGTGTTTCTTTCAATGGCAATCACAAGCACGCTAGTATTTCTTCAGAATATTTCTTGACTATACAGCAAACCTTGGCATTTACGAACATCTGTTAGTTTCCATCCGTATGTATGTGTAATATTATAACAATATAATAGTTTCATAATCATGAGTTGAAGTCGACAATTTTTTTTTAAATATAGAAAAAAATACAGAATGTGGTGGTGATGTAATACATATAAAAGTTTATTATCTATTTCTCTATAAGTACTTTTATATAAAAACTTCCCAAATGCTTGTTTCTATTATGTTGAAATTCATTTTTTAGCGTTTGAAACATTTTAAAGTATATCAAATATTCTGTGAAGAAATGAAGCATACAACAGTATTCTGCCTGTGCTGTTTAAGAAATCATTGTATTGCCCTACTTTTATATTCACATAAACATTTATATCATGTGGAAAGAAAACAGAAAGGATTTGAACAATCAATTTAGAAATTTAAATAAATTTTTGTATTACTGAGCAAAAAAAAAAAATGCTTACAAATATATTTCGTAGACTTTTCAATAGAATTTTGTTTTACTTTTAGATAGGTTCTTCAATTTATTTTTACTTCATAGAATTTTAAAGACAATTTTCAATTTATTATTATTTCAAATATGATTTTTCATGTCAACGATTTATATGATTCAATTTTTCAATTGATGAGAATAGCATGCTATGTTTTTGACGTAGATTCGGCATTGTTTACATAAAACAGTGTAGGTAATTTATGTCTCATTCCAGATGTGTCTTTAAACAATGACAAACAAAAGTTTTCTCAAGACAGAGTAAACATTTGAACGAGATATTTGAAAGATAATAGAACGAAAGAATTGTTTATTTTGACTTTTTGCTATTGAATTATTGATGAACAGAAGAGAAAACATACCTTAATTCATGAAAATTCGTACTGAATGTATCTACAGCTGCTTGCGTCTTCATAGAAACAACCTATACGGCTGCGTCTAAGACACAGCCTATGCCAAACTTTAATTTACAACATATACAATAGGCATAAAAGTAAAAACGGAAATATTTGAGTCTTTATTCAGAAAGTTATGTTTGGCGATTTCGAATACCGCCTGTTTGGCATGTTTTTTCATTATGAATACAACTTGATATTTTGAATTAATTTTTGCTCTATCTCCTTCAGTGTGGATTGTACTGTAGTTTCCACAAATTATAACATGGAATCATTGTAAGAGTACGGTTCAACCTCGGACCGGAATATCAGTCAATATGACCGCTGAAGTATATGTTATGTAAACGGGTATTCAAAGGATGTTCCGGTTAAAGGGTTAATCTCTCGTAGATGCAGAAAAGGCCCGAAGTAACTTTACCAACCGCGCAGGGAAACAATATGGCGCCCCCGACAACAAACGTATATTTTTTATTCTGTAATGTCTGCATTCTAAATGTCAAACAAACTTTTACCGAGACATATATATGTTTTACTTGCAAGTATGATTAAATATTGTGAGTATTTTTAAACTTCATCTATATTTAAGATAATAAGTGGTCTCATTAAAACAAAAAAATCTATATTTATTCAACAAATTTTAAAAGTATATGACTTTATTTCTCAAGATTATTAAATATTTTTTCCTTCACACTGCACCACGGGCAGTTATCCGGTTTGCCCGGGTATCAGGCCGTGTCCTTGTGGACCTCTAGTGACTGCTGAAAGACTCAAATTTCAGATCAAGAGACTATAGGTTCCAGATCCGATTTCACCGAAGATCCTTTGAAATTGCATCATACATCAGTGTGGTATAGAATTTTTAGGTCGCCTCTGTGTGGACCTGTAGTGACTGCTGAAAAATTCAGATCGAAAGACTGTTTGTTCCAGATCAGATTTCACCGAAGATTCTTTGAAATTGCATCATACATTGTGTTAGTGTGGTATAGAAGTTATCGGGCCGCCTCTGTGTGGACCTCTAATGACTACTGAAAGACTCTCTACTTTCAGATCGAAAGACTGTAGGTTCCAGATCCGATTTCACTGAAGATTCTTTGAAACTGCATCATACATTGTGTTAGTGTGGTATAGAATTAATTGGGCCGCCTCTGTGTGGACCTCTAGTGACTGCTGAAAGATTCAGATCGGAAGTCTGTAGGTTCCAGAACCGATTTCACCGAATATCCTTTGAAACTGTATTTTGTGTTAGTGTGGTATAGAATTTGAGAGAGTAGTACGTCTTTAGCGTCATGGTGTCCCTTTGACTGCTGAAATCCGATGAAGGATTCTGAACTTCAAGATAGGAAGATTTTGGGTTCGAAATTGATTTCACCGAAGATCCTATGTGACTGTCCTATATATTTTCCCGTCACTGTAGTATGGAAATAGGGATGGTAAGGCATGTTAAACGTCATAGTTCTCCTTTGACTGCGGTTCAAAATTGCAGGAAACGTCTCCAACAGTAGTCTTAATTAGTTTCAAAATTTTACACTAAACTAATTTAATGTGAGCAAAGTTTAATCTTCATGTTATTTTTTTTACTAAATGTCCTATAATGTAACGCAGTACCTGAGAGCAAAAACTGATATTATCAATATTTCCTCATTCTTGCACGACAATTATCACAGTCAAATACATTTTTTGGATCCTTCTTGTAGTCTGTTGAAAGCTTTCATTCAATATTTAATTTTCAATAATTTTCTTATTTCAGTAAACCTTTTCAAATTGTAGAATCTAACTCCAAAAAAATTTTCTGCTGTGTATTTGCTCATTAAAGTTTCATAACATATTTCAAAAGCTTCAACTTTAATTGAAATGCTATAATATTGAAACAGGATGTTAATAATCAATTACGTCATAACAAGCAAATGATTTAAGATTCAAATGACTTCAAAGATTTGAAAGGAAATAAATACGTATGTATTTGAATTCAGTTTACTTTATATGATGGAAAGAACACTCAGAGAGATAATAATTCAAAATAATTCAAAGTTCATGCTCGGAAAAAGGCTAATTTGTCGTATGAATCTAGTGATCATTGATTAGAAATTATATTTTTGTCAGAATATTTTTTATAAAAGTAGCTATTTATCAAAAGCATTCGAAATTTTATCACCATTGCTCTCAATACCAACATTTTGTTTCAAATTTGCTTAATCTTTGTCAGTCGAGAAACTGAAGATGATCATATGATGCCAATAGTTAATGTTTATTATTTTTTAGAACGTAGATTGATAAAGTTAGATGAACAAAATATGAAACAAAGAGAATTATAAGTTTCATCCAAAAACAAAATAGTCTTTGAGTCTTGAAAACTGCTTTCTCTTAGGGCGTTACTTTAACATGTCAGCTGCCAAGACAAACGTCTGCTATTCGGACCATCAAATTATATGGTCATTTCTCTTATATCTTTTAACTACAATAGAGATAATTCGATTAGAGAGTAGGCATGAATCGTATTTGATTCATACGGCGATCAACGTGTGTAACGTCTCTCTTTGACGATTCACTATGATTACTGCGGAAAGGAATTCATAATTTCATCTGTAGTTTAATGACGACACTTGACAAGGCTGCATCCACTCAAGCTTTCACATCACACAAGTGGGAGAACATTTTACCTTTACGGGTTTAACATGTGCCACGTCCGAAAGGAATATTAAGTTTATATCATTATTCAGCTTACAGGCCACCTTCTCGCAAAAATGTATTTAACTAACGTATATCGAATACTACATTCACGGTGTTGCCGGTGACACATGAATTTCAACAATTTTTTTTATAAAAAACCCACAATCTTCAGCTTCAGGTTTAAACTTTGAACCCACATTATGTAAATAGCTCCTTGAGGTCATCTTTCATATTTTTTTTCAGTTTCAGTGAAAGTACACGCAGGATGAACATATCTTCTGAAACTAAAGATATCAGCCTTCAAAAAGTATAAGAACAAACAAATTAAAATCATGATCTCTCGATAAGACGACAGACTGTACGATCGTACTGCAGAATCTCGATGAAAGCGAAGGGATTATGATGTCACTTGGTTTCGACGAAATGCATGCTGGGAAACGACACCGCGACCTTGGTTACGAAGAATCACGGAGGAAAAATTGTAGTGAAAAAATTTAACACTTCAGAAAAAAATAATAAAAATTCAACAGAAAAGATATTTAAACCGCTTTTGTTTTAAATAAAGGTGAAATGTTCCAGTTATTACCTAAAAAATTGAAAATCATAGCATCATTAGGACGTCGGATGCAAGAAATTAAAAATATTAGCAAAAACTGACTATTTGAAAAATTCTCAAAATTCAGTAAATTACATTAGAATTTCAAAGCAAACTTCATTACAACGAAAATTATTCGTTCTATCCGATAGTGCATTGATTGTTTTTCAACAATCATTGGAAAAGATACTATAGCCTTAAACGTGCCGAAAGCGACACAAAACAACACAAAGAGACGTTAAACAGCATTATTTCATTGATAGAGAACCTAAATTTCAGTAATTTTAAATTTAAAAGAGTAATTGTCGTTCAAATTTCAAATTTAATAGCTCTAAAATAGTGAAATAAAATTTTCTATCGATTGATATAAAATTTATCTCGCTATGAGCAATAGTCCCCGAGAAAATTTAAATTATATTAATCATATATTTCAAATTTATTTCCGTTTTTAATAGAAAATAGTAAATTACGTCAGTTTTATATAATGTGCGTGATATAGTTTGGACGCCACGATGCATCTGATTATGTATTGAAATCGTAATGATATAATTTGATACTATTTTTGGCAACGTTTCAGAAGCAGAGAAGTGCTTTGTTTTGATTAGAATTTCGAAAAATAATTCCTTTGAAATTTTAACTTTTGACTTATCTTTCACAAGCTGAGAATTTCATGGTTATTGAATTATAATAAAATTGTTAAACAACGAAAAATACTTCACACGGAATGTTGTTTACCAAGAGTTTTTTCGAATAAAGTAATATATAAATAATATGCAATTCAAAAATATTTCCTGTCATAAAACATATGTTTATTTTATTTGTTTTTAGTCAATGTTAAACATTTCTTTCGCATATATATCTATTTAAACACGTCAAATTTGACGGGAAATCTCTGGAATGAAGAGGCAATTTGCAACCAGCATACCACGACGGGTGATTTCTAGTTTATCATTAAAAGGTACAATTCCTACAGACGCTCGAAGCAATTTTTTCAGTTAGGAATTAATCAAACGTTTGATTGCACGTTTCCTAAAAAATTCCTTTTGTCTTTGGGGATGTTTCAAAAGCTATAATCTGTCTATAATGATAAGCATTTTACCTATATTTTGGACTTTCTAAAAAGGCTGAAAAAATTCATTAAGTCTTTTTTTTTGTTCTTCCACCGATAGAGATCGATATATTTTTAGAAGCTCCAAGTTAAGATAGTTCTATCGTCCCTTCTGATGTCGATCGTTTAATCATTATTGGCCCGCTGATTACTTATTCATTTTAACGATAATTTTTTTTGATGACTTAAAGGATTTATAATAAAGAATATGTCATATTATTTACATATAATTAATTAAAAATAAGCTGAAGATTTTTAACGATAAATATTGTCTTATAAATATTTCGGTATTGCACCTATTTATTTTAAATAGATGTTATGAAATATTTTTTATATGAAAACGAGGAAATAAGGAGTATCAAAAATGAAATGAATGAATTATTGGTACGGAAATAATGATAAAAATGGAAACTTTTGCTTTGCTTTTGCATCAATTACCATACTTATAAAGAATATTCAGTATTTATATATAAAAAATTAAAATCGAATTACCAACGAACGGTTCTGCATATTTGATAAAACAATATACTTTTGAACACCAAGGTTAAATCATTTTACATAATAATATCAATAAGTATCTCTGAAATATATCACCCTGCCATTCAGACAATTCTGCAGAAGAGAATATTTCACAGTATAAAGATTTTCTAACATAAGATTAGCCATCAAGGTGACTAGTGATTTAATTAAGTATAAATACTTGTCTGGCATTCTATTTTTAACTTTACAAACAATAGGAGCCATTTGTTTGATTAACACTTTGACTCCTAAGCCGGCCGTAACAGGCCATGCAACTTCTATACTAATGGGGCGTATTTTGGCCGGTTGCTGTTCCGAAAGGGGGGAGAAGGCAGTTGGGCGAGTGGCATTAAAGGGACCCTTAGGGGAGAGATGAGAGATGAAAGGCCCGCCATTCATATCTCCCACCACACATAGTGAGGAGAAAAGGGGGAACGGGGCGGACGAATCCATTCCACAGATCAATTAGTAAGCAAACCTCCGTATACAACTGTACTCAGATTTTGAGAACTCTTAGTAGTCAGAGGGTTCAGTATCACATGCATTAAAATTTCATGCCTGTCCTGCAACGAAAATATCCTCAATGTTTATTTATTCATTTGAACCTCGCTAATATTAGGTAGTTCCATATTTTATAGAATTTTTGTTTATCTAATAAGTTTCTTTTTTCTGTCTTGATGGATTTGGCTTGGAACTCGAATATAAATTTATATTTTCCGAATATGCATTTCGCTTAAAAGGAAGAGAAGCATTTAAAGAAAATAAAAGAAATTTTATTTACACTTTTCCATCTTCACCTCAAGAAATTATTTGCAAATGCATTATCTGAAATAATCTTTGAAATGCATATTTAAAATCCATTATTAGGATTTTTGAGTTTTTCTATGTTGTTCACGAATGCAATTTAAACTGAACCTGCTTTCGAACTTGAATGGTTTACATCGTAGATAATTCTACCAAATGGCATTTGACATATATATATAATGAGTTAGAAATTTCCCCATCGGTAAAATAAATCCTTATTAACGACAGTTGATTTTTAATTACGAACGAATTACTCCTACTTCAATCCTATGACAAAAGCAGTTCTACTTTAACTAGACTCGCAAGAATCGCACTATTTCTCGAGCTTCATCTTCGGTACTTTTTCCTTTTCAGTATTATAAAAACTCGCCGCGTCTGTGTAACTTCCTTCTTTTGTAATCATGTATCTCAATAAGCAACTCACGCCGATTTAGACGTAATTCTTTACTCCTGGCAATGGCTTGAATGTTCCCATAATCTTTTAAAAAGTTTAATCTATCATTTAGTGATCTATAACTAATTTAATTGCGCCCATTTTTGAACTGCAATAAATTGTTTTGGACTTTAACGGCTGCTATCTCCTTCGAATGCCTCTACACTTCACTTAAAGGAAGAGAATCATATATATTTTCAAAAAAATTAAAGTCTTTCAAGCAACATACTGAAATATATCATTGAATTTTATTGGTTTTCACTTATTCCTTCATTCTTATTCAATAGCCACTCTGAATCGAAGTGATTTTTTTCAGATTTCACAACGCATTTCTGTATGATCAGAGATTTTCATGACATTTATAGTTACTAACCAATTAATATAAAAAAGTGAGAAGAACATATTTATCGTTATTTCGCACGCACAACATGTTTTTACAATATTTCTTACATTGCACAGTTTCTGATCATTTAGAAATACTACAACTAATACTAATAATAATACATTTAATAAATCATTTGATAACTCTTTCAGTCAAACTTAACTCAATCGAAAAAGCATGATACATCTACTATATCAGTGACTGTTGCGTCTATAGATTGTTGTATCTATGGAAACGAAAGTTTAAAATGTTGTTTTTAAACGTGAGACGCAAAGAAAGATATAGTTTCGAAAGCGTGGAAAACCTATTTTTATCAGATTTTGACGAAGTTTGACAACAATTAGTTCTGTAAAGATTTCTCTAGCCGTGAGAAATATGAAATTTTAATTAAATATTTTTATTTTTGTAAGTGAAATCAATATAAAGTTTTTTCAAAGCTGCCCACATCCAAGAAATCGACGGCTTTTAACACCTACATATATAGGTATATGATTTGTTTTGTGCTGTTTAATTCTGATACAATGCAGTTCTTGTAAAGATTTTCTTCAGGCAACTAAGTTTTCGAAAAACAAACTATCTATAAGGTATCAAATTCACTACAAAAGAATATAATTAGGTTTTTTTTAGTTTATTTTAGTTTATCGAAAAAAAAATGTTCCATTACCTTTGAGGCTCATATTTCAAGCCCACATCAATTAGCATAAAAATTATGGATTTTTATTATCTATCTAGGAATTTTATTTATGTTATATTTTTATGCTAGGACAATTTATACCATAATATTATTCTTTAATGCATAAACATCTTGATTAAATAAAAAATTCACGATTATATATAATTAATAAGTTAATATTTTCGATGCTACAAATTTCAGTTTTTAAAAATATTCTTGCCTAGAAAATTTAGTTTGTGTTTCTTTCTCGCCTACAAAAGACTTTTCATGCGAAATCTTGAGCGCTTTTACTTGTCAACAGTAGTTTTTATGTTTAAAAAAATCAAGAGCGATTATGCAAGTCTTCTCTAGAAGCAAAAGTTTTATGCATATATGAGAATTATTCAGGAGCAATGTTCATAAACGAAATACCTCTATATTAATCTATACCAGATATTCTACTCATTTTAAGAAGCAACTGAAAATCGATTTCAACTTATCTACGAAAAGTGATGATTCACTACTCTGCACTTGTTTCTGACTTCTAGTGACAATGAGTTCCATTCAATTCCATAACCCAGGAGGGCCGACTCAACCCAATGGTCGTAGATTCTTTTGATGACCCCTCGGACAAGAGATATACGAGCACGAATTGGGGTTGAGGGCATCAACTACAAATAACCTCACCATATTTAAAAAGGCAAGTTAAATATTCAAATAGAGGTGTTACTTGGGAAGAACACAGTTGTAATTTTTTTCGACTGGTAAGGTTTGGTAACCTTAATGTGAAATAAAGTGAATATTAAGGCGAAGAGTTTCATTTTTTGAATGGCCATCATTGTAAAGGTTACATTTCTGTACAGTTTAGCAAGAAGCAGAAAATATGAAAGAAGAAATATTCAATCCATTACATAACCCAGGAGGGCCGACTCAACCCAATGGTTGTAGATTCTTTTGATGACCCCTCGGACAAGAGATATACGAGCACGAATTGGGGTTGAGGGCATCAACTACAAACAACCTCACCATATTTAAAAAGGCAAGTTAAATATTTAAATAGAGGTGTTACTTGGGAAAAACGCAGTTGTAATTTTTTTTTCGACTCGTAAGGTTTGGAAACCTTAATGCGAAATAAAGTGAATTTAAGACGAAGAGTTTCATTTTTTGAATGGCCATCATTGTAATGGTTACATTTCTGTACAATTTAGCAAGAAGCAGAAAACATGAAAGAAGAAATATTCAATCATCTGATATTATTTGGCGTCTAAACGCTTGCCAACAGCAGTTATGTTAAAAAATCAAGAGCGATTATACAAGACTTCTCTTGCAGCAAAAGGGATATGCATATGGGTGAATCACTGAGGAGCAATTATCATAAATGAAATACTTTTACGTTAATCTTTACTAGATACTCTACTCATTTTAAGAAGCAACTAAAAATCAATTTTAATTTAGGTACAAAAATAACGATTCACTACTTTGCACTTGTTTGTGACTTCTTCTAGTGACAATGCAGCTGTAATTTCTTGTTCGTCTGGTAAAGTTTGGAAATATTGATGTAAAATAAAGTAAATTTAAGATGTCGAGATTTTTTTTAATGGCCATCATTATAATGGCTGCATTTCTGTACAGTTTAGCAAGAAGCAAAAAAAATAAATACCACAAATTCAATCATCTGATATTATTTGGCGTTTAAACGCTTTAAATACGGTATTTTTTTACTTGCCAATAGTAGTTTTTATGTTAAAAAATCAAGAGCGATTATACAAGACTTCTCCAGCAGCAAAAGGGTTATGCATATGAGCAATGATCATAAATGAAATATATCTACATAATTCTGTACTAGATACTCTTCTCATTTTAAGAAACAACTGAAATCAATTTTAATTTATGTACAAAAATAAGGATTCACTACTTTGCACTTGTTTATGACTTCTTCTAGTGACAATGCAGTTGTAATTCTTTGTTCGTCTGGTAAAGTTTGGTAACATTGTTGTAAAATAAAGTAAATTTAAGACGTCAAGATTTTCTTACTGACCATCATTATAATGGTTACATTTCTGTACAGTTTAGGAAGAAGCAGAAAACATGAAAAAAAATTCAACCATTTGATATTATTTGGCATTTAAACGCTTTAAATAAGGTATTTTTTATTTACTGTTAGCATCCGAAATTAATGAAATAATGAATATATATAGTTGAGATTTCTCCAAAATGAGAAGAAGAGAGTAAGCAATTGTAAAAGATGATTTTGTATTAACCCCTTAAACTGTCTTGTTTCTTCAACTGTGTAATTAGATGACACCTTATGTTTCTGGAATGCTCTGTCATTTTAATTCAACTGAGAATCTAATTGACAGTTGAAATGTTGATAGGTTCCTAGTAATTTTTGTATCGAATTATAACAGCTGTGAATGATTTTTAGTTAGTAGGTTTAAAATTGCGATAATTCGATGCACGTTCGGCGGTTAAAAGAATTTTAGGAACTTCCGAATCTTCATAAGATTTAGTCATACATGATATTTAGTTTAGTTATATTAATATCCTGAATATATATACGGGGAATGAAGAGGTGTTATATATATTGTTATAAACATGGAAAGTCGCTTCCCAGCAATGTGAGACTTATGGTTGGGAAGAGAGTTTTACAGGGGTAAGTATGAGATGACGGGCAACAGCCACGTGTGGAACCTTGACCTTGCCGACCATCTTGGCGACGAAACATGTGATCTCAAAGGTGCTGGAATCTTCTCGATATCTCTATTAGGAGAGGAGATACACTTGAATGAACTAGATGATTCCATTTGACGTCACGGCCTGAAGGGGGAGACTATATAAGGAGAGCACTTCGATGACGGAGGGAATGTTAATCGACTGGGATCGCTTTGGAGCGCGAACGTCTTTGGAGTTCTATCCGCTGTGCGAGCTAGTAAGCTGTTAGACGCCGAGAGGTGTAGTCTTTTATCCACTGGAACGCCTTTAGAGTTTCGTCTGTAGTGCGAGCTAGGAAGCTTGTGAGCTGAGCTCTATTGAAACTGCTGTTATTGTCGTTATTAGTTATTTGCTGACCGTTTGTATTGCTAAATATCAAAGTAGCTGAAATGTTATTATCTGTGAATTGTTCTTTGTTTACGTTGCGAATCTGTGCAAGAACTATTGTCTCCTGTACCTGTGCTACGTGTTTTCCTGCATATTTGGGAATAATCCATTATTCTGCGTGTTGGACTGTTTACACCATACACTCACAGATAGACTTTTGTAACAATATATTACGGTCAATGTGGATAATCGGTTATTGTGGGCTTATTTATATTATTTTGCATAATAACCGGCGATTATCCATAATAACGAAATAAGACGGTTAAAATGGACACTTTATGAGCATTTATCACGTTAACCGGTTATTATGAATAATTACCAATAAATGGTAATTTGATTAATTACATGAACAAATGATTTCATTGATCAAAATTCATTCGTAAATGTGATTTATTAACATCTTCCTGCAAAATGACAAGCGTAGCTTGTCATTGTTCTTCGTGCTAAACAGCACCATACCAAGAAATATAACCGGAAGGGGTTAGGCAAAATTATTCTAATTTTCAATGAGCAAGCGTAGCTACTAGATTCCGGCTCTTGCTGCTGGCGAAGCTGTAGGATTTTCTTAAAGTCAAAAGAAAAATCTGCCCGGTGTCCACTTTAGATCCTGCAGGCATCGCCAGCACACTTTTTATTGCTTCACTTGAAGAAATAAAAAGTCTAAATTCATTGCATTGAATGACCTAGCGAAGCTACTAGGTCCCGACTCCAGCTGCTAACGAAGCCGTAGGATGTTTTTTAAGTCATAAAAATCTGCCTGGTGCCAACTTTAGATGCTGAAGGCATCGAGACCGCGGTAAAAATTCTACATTTGAAACAGGAGATAGTGCAAAGACAACCCACAAATACTTTGATTTCGAAAAGATTTAACTCTAAGCGATTAATCTTTAACTGTGACACACGCACCTCAAATTTTCAAATAGAAAAAAAAACAGATTTCAAGCGAAAATAATTACAGAGACCACACTTAATTAGTAATTATTCATAATAACCTATTCATATGAAAAATTTTCACAAATTACCCACTTTAACCTGCTTATTTGGTTATTATGTCTAACCGCCGGTTATTATGCAAAATTGATGCGACGATTATCTACAATAACCAATTATCACCATTAACCATAACATATATATTATATGGATATATTTAATTAAATATTTCAAATAATCAAAACATGTGTTATATTTTCAATATATACAAATAATATATAGGGGAAGATGGTGTACCTGGGTCCCATTTTTACTTTTTAATTTTTAATTGGATAATTACTAAAAGAAAGGTAACAAAACAATTTTTCTTTCATATTTTAGACTTTATACACAACATATATTTTTTGTAGATTTTTTTAAAAGTATTTCAGTTCATTATTTACAATTTAAAAAAAAGTGCAAATAGGACCAAGGTACACCATGGGTAGTGTACCTTGGACCAGCTATTTCTAGATTTAAAAAATTTAACCAAATAGTTTGAACATAAACATTTATTGGTATTGTAGCTACAGAAAAATGTTAATGAGCACTTTTACTTAATGAGGTCTTAGATTAGACCGAATATAAAATTATTACAGCAATAGTTTCATTCCTATGAGTAGGCTTAACCAACATTGTAATTAGACAAGTCAATTCCAAATGTTAATTTCCGAAGCTGCCTTTCAGATCCTCCAGTCAACACGGGATGTGGTAACTTCCACATTACATCACATTTTTCCATAACATGTAGTGGTCCTGCAGGAAGGTACACCACTTGGGCATGGTCGAAGGTACACCACTTGGCCATTTCATGGAAAATGGCTGACTACTAAATTCAGGTTAGACTTAACATAATTTCTAACACATGTTATTATAGCTAAAACTGTGCTTTATAAGTTAGGCATTTTACTATAAAGTAATTTATGTATGTTTAGGAACAATTAACACAAAATTCAACAGGAAAAAAATTACTTTTGATGGGTCAATTTCCTTTTTCAAGATTCATTCATTCAAATGAGCACCTTGGCAAATAAGTTCAGGTACACTGGGACCTCTGGTAGCAAGTGTACAAAATACATATAACATTTTCTATACATCTATACAGATGGCGCTAAAATCGGCATAGTTTCAAGGTACACTTACGTCCAAGGTACACCACCTTCCCCTATATTAATCTAAAAATTAAAATTAAAATCAAATTACCTTATCAATAATCATACAAATGAAATACAAAAGATAGTTTGATTATAGACTATTACTGCTATGAAAAAGCCAACTCAGAATTGGAATTCCAACAATCAAATGCCAATCAGTCTTGGGAACCGATATGTGTCGCATTAATCTAGATGTGTGACTAAATCCCCAAAATTTGTGAAGATTAGAAACGAGAAATTATATAACTTAAAGCATACCAATTCAATACTCTTAATTATTGTTATGACTTGAGCATTAACCTAAAAACAGTTCCACATTTAAACTGAAAATATTATTTCTAAATTAGGCTTTTAATACTATAATAAAACACATTAAAAATTAACTAAAAATTTAAATTTAACCTTTTATAATAATATATATTATTTTTTAAAAATGTAGAGAGAAATGAATATTATATATATATATATATATATACGTTTAAACATTCTCTATCTCACCTAAACCCATCTGTTTTATTTCTAACTGATCTCTTTTGAATAATTTCAAGTTTCACTATCTTGTAAGAATTATTGTGAATTCTTCTTCTTAAACTCATTGTTTTAGAGAAAAAGTTTTTTACACTAGAACGAATAAAATAACAGGCTATGACTATGAAGTTGTACCTAATATGGCTACAGTTTTTTTTTTGTCAACAAACCGATCATTGCCATCGGCAAAAGAGAAATTAACCTCTTTTCTGTGCCACGTACCTTAGCGCTTTATATATATAGATACTTTGCATAAAAGAATTAAAACTTGCCTTGTCAGTTTTTTTTTAATCTTGAAATAACAAAGACAAGAGAATTAATACAAAAAATTCTCTATAAATACAAAAAAGGAACAATATTATTCTAAGTAAGATTTAAATCGTGGCCTATTCGTTCAATCACATGCATGGAAAAAGGGTTTATAACTGTTCTTTTAACATATATGTTTGAAAAAACTATTTTTAAAAAAATTCTAAAGAACAAATTTCCTGATACAAAAGATTAAAATTCTGAAAAAAATTTAAGTTCGCAAATATATCTCTTTTATTTTAAAGCAATGAATGTTTTTTTCTTATCTTGAAGCTTTCCTTTTCAATAAACGGGAAAAGTGTTAAAAATAGGAAATGCAAATACAGGTAGACAACAGAACTTGAAATTTTTTATACAGAGTTTAATTCTTCTATTCCTGAAAAAAGAGGGAAATATTTTTTTTTAAAAAATGAAGTAATTTTCTTTTATTCGAAATGTAAATAAATAGAAGAAAAGAAAACCTAGACGGTGCGTGTGCATCAAATTGCCTGTAAATGCAAAAAAATAACATGTCGGAAATACCGTTCATTGTAAATTAATCAGTTCTCACAATGCATTTTTATACGAAAAAAATCTGTGGATATAACAATGTTCTGCACGGAGGTTTGTTATTTAAGCAAAAAAAGCAGCCAAAACCCACGAGGTGATAGTTAATTTACTTCATAATAAATGGATGCGTGTTATTTGAGAATTAATTATTATTCTTTGGATATTTTGATGAAACACCTACGTATAGATGTTTACAAAATGTCTAGAGAATTAATCATATTTTAGGAATTTAATGCAGGGGATTAAATCAAACTCTCACTATGAAATCTAGAGATTCCAATTCCCAATTCCGAAATTAATAACATGTATTGCATAAATATATACCATTTATTAAAATAGGCAAATTCAACCGAATATAATAAATGTGGTTATACAGTATTTCTGCTGTAAAGGAAATATTATAAATAATTTTTAAGATGAAAATAAATGAAAAAGATTAATTTTTTACACATCTATTTTTTATGTAGGTCATACACATTCCTCATCTTGGAAAATTGAAAATACACGAGTGAAAGAATTGAAAACACTAGCAAAAATTACTCTGTTATTTCTCACCCAAAGGAAAATAGCGAACAATTGCGTTCTTACTTTATTTTAAACTAAAAATCGCCATCTGTTATACTTTGAAAATAATATTTCTTCCCGTCTATTTTCTTACAAAGGTCATATACACTCCTCATCTTGGAAAACTGAAAATACAGGAGTGAAACAATTGAAAATGCTAGCAATAATTACTCTGTTATTTCTCACCCAAAGGAAAATAGCGAACAATTGCGTTCTTATTTTATTTTAAATAAAAAATCGCCATCTGTTATATTTTGAAAATAATATTTCTTCCAAAAATGCGGTAATACATATGCGTAAAATCTCATCTTCAGAGAATATTTCTATTTTTTGTATAATGACTTGTTCATGCAAAAAAAATCAGTTAACAGTTACTTAATGCTTATTGATCCTTAAATGACTCGTATATCAGATTGTTATAAGCACTTTTTTCGTTTTCATTGTGTTTATACTTACCTAAGAATAACTTGTACAAATTGACGTCATGTATTTTGTCTACTGTGCTTTAAAAAAGGATTTAGCTGCTAAATTATTTCATTGTCGAAATCATTTTCCATATAAAGCATTGAACTCGCAAATTGTATTTAATTTTAGGGACATGAAAACCAAAGTAGATATTTTCTTATTGATGATGCCAGAAAATGAGAAGAAAAATAATAGTTGAGCACAAAGAAAATGAAGTTTTTCAGTGCAATGTCAATTTTACTTTTACATGATATTGCAGAGTTTTGTCTTTAACCCTGCAGCGGGTGCGCATTTGCAAGAGATACTTGCATTGTGCATCGTATTATATATTTATATCGTTCTTTTATATATTTAAGTGCAAAAATCTTTGGTTACTATTAAGAGAATAAATACTGATAATTTAAATTAAAGCCGGATTTATTTCTGTAAAACAACACGAAGCTGGGAGGTTAACTCTCTGACTGTGTAATTGTTTTAAATCACTATTTCAATGCAACGTTTGTAAACGTCTTCAAATACCGTTGAGCCAAGCGAGGTGTTATTTGTGCAGGCGCACCCGCTGGAAGGTTAACTCTCTGACTGTGCAATTGTTTTAAATCACTATTTAAATGCAACGTTTGTAAACGTCTTCAAATACCGTTCAGCTCAACAAGGTGTTATTTATGTGTAAAACTTTATTAATATGATACGATCGAATGCTGAATTTTCTAAATTTCCTTGTTTCAACGTTTTTTACTTCTGTTACCAATTTTTAGTTTCCATGAAATTGGATCGTTTTTTTTCCTCCTCATCATTACTGGGATAAATTTTTTTCATTTTCTGTATTCAACTTCATTATTTTTTAGTAGCTGTTATTTCTCATTTTGAATGATTAATGGATTTCATTATAAAATTGTGTCACTTTTGATATCTACTTAGAATCTTTTACACTTACACTTCTTTTATACCCTGGAAAAATGTTTTTTAGAATCTTAACTACCTTCTATAATATATCACCAATTGCTTTATTACCATGCTTTTGTTCTACTTACCACAAGCTTGGTGCATCATAATTCAAACACGGTTCTTGTGCCAGTAAAACCCTACAACCACCATCGAACGCTATAAAAGTATCAAGTAAGCACATAAGCCTGTGAAAATCGCAGAATGAAGCAAAAAATAGACTTGCGTCCAACCCGTGGAAATCGAGGGATACGCAATCAGAGGGTTAAATCCAGTGGCGGTTCGTCCATAAGAGCTGCAGACCTGCAGTCCCCCCTGAAATTATTTTAAAAAATTCTATTTTCGTTTTTATTTTAATTGGCTTACCTTTCCACTTTGAGAATTCAGTGATCAACGAAAATGGCAAAAAAGTAAAAAATGTAAAAAGAAGACGGAAAATCAATCAAGAATTAAGAGAGAGACAGATAGATAAGAGCTGCATCAAGTTTTGCCCCTCCTACGGATCCGATATTAACGCAAAGAGGGAGAAAAGCAACCCTTTCTCTGCTTGAAATTGCATTCATTTGAGCTGCATTTTTTTCAGCTCTCATTTGGCTCCTTTTTCGCTTTTTCTCAGTAGATCATTCGTTTTTTTTAAATCCAATTCTGGAGGAGTTGTAATTTTTTGCTCCTTTACGTTTTTTCGGGTTCTGAATACGATTCTGAGGTTTGCCACCAATAATTTTTGTTGGAATTTTAGTTATAGCCAAAACACACAAAAAAAGTTCTTCAGTTTTTTGCTTATTCAAAAACTATAATTTTTAGTATATCATCATTATATACCAAAATAATCAGCACAAAAATTCGTACAACTTAGGTCTATGAAACTTTTGCAGCACTGCTTGTTTCTGAGCTGAAGAGCGGCCACTGGTTACATCTAAAGTGAAATTTCGTTGTGAATTTTACTTAAACCTTTTAATATTCTTAGGCTGACTTTCTTTCTGATGAAAAACCTTTTCACGCACAGAATGCAACAGCTGATCCATTCAAGAGAAACGAAGACAACACAGACGAATGCTGTCTAAAGCAATATCATCCTACGATGTCTCGACCTAGAGTTTCGAATTTGATATTTTTATTGTAAACTGTGTTTAACATTTTACTATTGTTACAATTCGGTTGGGCACGCGGATTGAATGGACTTAAATCGAGACGGCACTATCAGAAAATTATTGACAGTTGCATTAACAAATAGTAAAGCAAGAACAATACAATCTCTTAACAGATTACAGCAATTCAAATCAACTTACAGAGCTTGTAAAATTCACGACAGAGATTACCTATAAATCTCAATACAGCGCTCAAAGATTTCTTGTTAGCTCACCAACTTTCTTTTCTGATCAAAATCTAACTCTATTGGCTTGGGAGCTTGCTTCTATACTTTCTCAACAGGAAGTGACGTCATTACATAGGAAGTGATGTAATTTCTGGAAAGTCCAAGATATTTCTGGCTCATAGTAGAGATATATCCACAGTTAAGGATTTTTCCAGAAAATTCCTTTTGTCGCCTAAGGCGTAAATTTGTCGCCAAGTCGCCAAAATTGTCGCCTACACCTCGCCAAGTCATTGAATTTACAGAATTCGTAACAATATCATACCAAATCTGTTTGCAAACATGGCATGAATTAACATGTTATTATTATTGGTTATTTCGACCAGGATAAAACTTTCCTCTTACTCAAACGAACCTCATTTTCACAAACAGTTAAACAATTTCGATTTAATGGAAATATCAGTTGGCATTTGCACAATTTCATAAGCAATTTTTCTGTTAATTAATCGAAACTAAGCTACAGTTAGGTAACAACGACAAAATTGTAGGTGAAATTCTTTAGGTGTAAGAAATCCTGAAGGTTTAAAAACATTTATCACGAAGTGTCTATGGAGTATAAACATTTAAAGTGAAAAAAAATGAAAAGGAATAGATTTAGAGGATACATTTAAAGTAAAAGTTTCATGTTCTTCAGAATGGTGACGATTTAAAAAAAAAACGCTTTGACGTGGTAGTCAATGTTAATTAATGGCATAAAATATATGTAATACTAATAAGATGATTTTCTTGGTTGGTTTGGACACACAAAATAATTTAATAAGGGAATCACTAGATATTCAAAACTGAGAGGAGCAAATAAATAATTTTACATAAGAAACATTGTGGATGATCTCCACTTTATGCGACTTTAATGAAAGAGAAATTGAAGAAATCTGAATAACTATACATTTTAGGAAATCTAAATAACTTTAAGCTGGTCTATATAAAAAGTTCACTATTATTTATTCACTGAAAATTTAAGAATGAAAAGCATTTGCACAAATTAGCAACACAAACTGGCAGCAATTCTCTAATAAAAACAGCAATAGCGCAAACAATAGCGCTCAGCGTCAAACAGCTGACTAAGCCACAAGACTCCAGAGAGATTCTTCGAATTCCGAAGGCGTTCAAAGACGATTGCCTCATGTCATCAGCTCCCGGGTTTTTATACCTTTCCTGACATGATGTCATGACCATGTGACGTCACATAGAATCATCTAATAAATTTTGTATACATTCGCCCCTAAAAGAGAGAGAGAAAATTCCAGCATTTTTGAGGTCCTCCATTTTGTCGCCACGGTCGGGGTCGTTGGTCTCCATCCCTCGATAGGGAATAAGAACCTCTGTAAATGTAACTTTCCAACCGTGATATTAACATTGTGGGAGAGCGACATTATATGTTCGTAAAAATATTATCCCTCCTTTTGCTTTCTTAATTTTATACTATACTTCTTATTGAACAAGTATACAAAAATTCTAAGAAATTGCATACATTTTTGAACATATTCCGTAGTAGATGAAAGAATCCCATGCCGAATGATTTAATTTGTAATTTTTATCACTCCTAATTAGCATGTTTCGACTCAGCAAGCACGCTATTGGGTTAATTGAGGCTTAATCATTTCCCATTTCAGCTTGAAACTAAAATTTTATGTGATATGACAGACAAGAATAAAACAGATTTAAAGATTCTAAAACACCAAAAGTTAAATGTCTATCAAAATGTAAAATCTAAAACTACTTTCAGGAGGAATCATTAAGAATAAAAATTTTAATTGAAATTTTTCGCAAATAATAAGCTTAGAGAAATGGGTGACCAACAAAGTTTGGTAAAAATTAAATAAAATTGTTCAAGTTGTGAATACAACTTTAAAATTCCGTAAGAATATTGTTTCGAATTTTTATTAAATGAAATAAATTTTATTAAACAAGGCAAATAAAGTTAACTTTGTGAAAATTCGATTGCGAATTTTTTATATTAGTCTGGAAGTTGTATCAGGTTATTAAATATAAAATATATAAAGCAGCCATTTTTAATATTTTTTATATATAAAATATAAAGTTCATTAAAGATTATCACTTTGATCTTTTCCCAAACAACCAATTTTATTCGAAAAACCACGATTACATTAAGAAATAAACATGTTTATAAATTCAAATGTGACTTTGAAAAACTTCCATCCAAATATTTTATTGTTTGTAACAAATATTTTTCAAAGAAAATCCAAAAAGAAGATGTTAACTACTGGTACATAGATAAAATGGCATTTCTATTCAACATCGAATAAACAAAGAGAACAGAAAAATAAATGTGATCGAAAACATGTTATTTATTTTAAGACGACAATGATGTTTACACTTGGTCCTGGTAAATAAATTTCAATATTTTCACTCAAAATCTAAAAGCATAAAAATTTTTCCAAATCATTTCTTAAAAGAGCCAAAATATTTGAAAGAGAATTTTCGCTGTTAGATATATATTATAAAGATTGCACGCAAAAAGAGAATTTGATTTTAGTTCAGCATATTAAGCTGACGACTTTATATAGCTCTTTCATTAAATCATTCCTTTGTATATATTTCTTCACAGTAACGATTTGTCTAATTTATGATAAATGTCAATTAGGTTTAAACTTATGAATTTAAATATTATTTATATCTTGTTAATGAAAAGGGCTTTAATACAAGCTCAGAACGAAACATTATATAATTTCTGCTCTTTTGGGGGTACTCGAAAATTTTACAGCCAGTCATCACTCCTTTATGGTGAATTCCAAAAGTAAAAGTAAGCTTTATTTAAATTTAAAGGAATTAATTCCAAGAACTTTCCTCTTCGGCCAATATTAGATAAGAGATAGACCCTTTAAGCGCAAGCGGGTAATGTGTTCCATCAATCATACTTAACTAAACTGGATAGAAATTTCCTAGTGTTAGTCAGGTGTTTTCTGGCAAATTCTAGAGTATACTCGAATCGTACAGATGAACATTTCTCTGAACTTGTAGCTGCAAATTTAATTGAGCTTCAGAAAATGAAAGTGTTATAAAGCAAACTAAGAAATAGTTGAATTTTTAAATATAAAACGTGGAGTCCCATTTATTATGTTCTCGCACTTTACGCTGATTTGTATTTGATTAATGTGTAAACCAGTGATTCATCTTCAGTACTTTTATGTGTGGCGTATATGGTGCTTATATATTTCTCATATCTTCACTCCAAGTTTACAACCCAAAACTTTAGGATAGCATAACTTAATAGAAAGTCTCATCCAGCGAATCTAATTACAGATACAGGAGAAGAAAATTTGCCAGAAGGAATGATAATAACAGTTATTATAACTGCAATTTTCCATTTTTTCGTATTTGTTATTAACATTTTACATCAATTTGAATCGCTTTTCTTCCGATAACATTACTTAAATTTTATTCCTGCCGTCACTCATTTGTTTAGTTTTTTTCAGTGAGCTGCATGATTTTAAATATTTAACATCGGAGAGTCTATTGCATTTTTGATATGCATTTCTACTGTCCTATAGCAAGGCCGATAAGTAATGATTTGTGACGAATCCGTAAGAAAAAAAAATCGACGGGAGGCTGTCCTTTTGAAACGGCCGCTGAGATTCAGGGGGCGTAGACTTACTTACCTTACTCAACTGTTACATTATGTGACTAAAATAGCTCTACGTGACTCTGAACTCTATAGTAGTCTATAGTGACTATTAGTCTAGTGTGACTATGTGACTCTATATAAAACTTTTCGCGATTTTCATCAACTTTGCAACTCGGCTGTGACTAAACCGTAATTACAAATTCTAAAATTATTTTTGCAATCTTCAATGACTACTTTTCTCTTAAATGAAATTAAAACCAACTCTCTATATTATTTAATTGCGGTACTTACTATAAGCGTTTCACTTTAATTTTCCTTTCGATGTAATTCAACAATTCTTGAGTAATATTTCGCGCGATCGATGAATGAATCTGCGTGCGCGCGCATCCGTCTCTGTGACATCATCAAATTTTTTTGTGATTTTCACCGACTTGCAGCTCGACTGTGACTAAACCGTAATTCCAAATTCTAAAATTCTTTTTGCAATCTTCAAAGTCTACATTTTCCTGTCAAATGAAACTAAAAACAACTCCCTGCTATTTGGTTACGGATCTATAAGCGCTTCATTTTAGCGCGAAAAGCGTCATAATTTTTTCCTTTCCCGACACGCCATTAGACCACTATGGTGTGATGTAAGCCTACTTCAAAAGGGATATCCGAATGTCTTATTGAAGGTTGACACGGATTTTATTGTCGTTTGATTGTAATTGTTAATGGGAGCTGATATGACGAAATGCTATAATTGTTTTCATAGATTTTGAACGTTGTTAAATTGAACCTGCGTTGAGGGAATGTATTATGGACGGATTTTCAGTTTTTGCACAGTGTTATTTTGAAGCATTTTCATCAGAATGTCTTGCTGTAAAAAATTGACTACATCGATTTTTAAAAGTGGAAGCCTTTATTATTGACATAAAGAGTATCTTCCTCTTTCGTATATTTGTTCTCTCAGCCGATGTTTTTCACTTTACTGCCCAAGAATCAGTGGTCTAATGATTGGCTGTTCTGACTTATGCTTTTGGTAGTTATATGCACAAAACTAATTACACACACCGTAAGGGAAAAATTAATAATGTGCACGAAATATTATAACTTTCTTGTTCCCCGGACATTAAAAATGTGCATGTATATCACTTTTAAACGATTCCATTTGGTGTACGTGTACTTCTGATTCATTGTTGTCCGTATGTTTCCTTTATTCCATTGACAGACATCAAAATCCTTCCTCCTCTCCGTCTCTTATTACTCTGTTGTTTATAAAATTACGTTTCCTAACATTCATATGCGATCTGCAGAAAAATCAACCCAAGTTTATAACGCAGCCGAGTATAAAGCACAAAGACAATATCATTTTTCTGAAGTGTGCGGCGCTAATATCCGCATATACTTCACACTACATTATAAATAAACACGTGACTTGCAGTTGCTTCATTCAATGTATTATCTATAGCTACATTAAGAGTTTAAAAACTTTTCATTTTTCATTTTCAGCTGAGTAACTTGAGTCAAGACTTTCCACCAGTTGTATTTTTACTTCAATGTCGGTTGCTTAAGAAACCCAATCATTTACATGTTATGATATAAAAGCTAGAACTTTTATGGAAATTAAGATAATTTATTTTTCGTAATACAACCATGCTTCTTTAACTATACTACTTTTTGTTCTGTCATCAATATCGATGATAAAACGCCAAATTTCGCTGCATTATTTCCAAATTTTACAACACTCCCATTTTACCTTGATCTCAAACCTTGGCTTTTAATTATCTGAAACGATTTCAGACACACATAGTTAGTGTTCAACAGTATCAGAAAAAACTATTCGTAATTAATGAAAAAGAAACAACTTTAAAACAAATAAAAATCATCTTGGCAAATGTATTAAAGAGATAATTACAATTATTCGAACATCTTGTACATCTCCTACAAAAAAAACAATGTCTTCCTTAAGAAGAAACTGTTGAATGTAACTATTAAATTAAATCAAATACTGACTATCTTTAGTTTTTACTATTACATATTCACCTCATCAAAATATCCTTAAGAAATTCAAATTAATACATTCAGAACTCCAATGTTCTAATTTTCCTGGTTAACCCTGAATCCTCGACTCCTCCTTACTTTGTTTCTAGCATACCTAGTTAACAATCACCGATCGTGTAACTTCTCACAGGCGATAAAGTGGCAAACACAGCTGAATTCCTCAGATCTTTATTATGGGCAAGCACGTTAGCCACTGCGCCCTCTATTATCAGCGAGCACAACTATTCAAGAAGTCCTAATCGGATTGCTGCGTGATCACATGATCAGAGCAAATTCTGGCCCTCATCCAAGAACATTTTCTTCAAGTTCTTTTGGGTTCCTAGGTGGATTTTTCTGGAATGTTATTATTGTTATTATTTGTTGTTTCGGGTGTGCGTGTTTTGAGTATTAGTTTCTTTTATTATCGCTTGCGTTGTGAAAGTCGTTTGTTTTTTTCTCCTTTGGAAATCACTTTAGGATTCTTTGGGACTTTCTTTATTTTGCCATGTCTATGTCGAATGCTTTTGTGGCCTTTTAAATTCAGGTCGTACTGTTTACTTCAATATTTCGAGTTTAAATTGGGATCGGAAAAACTACAGATGGTCTATTTGTTATTTCATGAGAGAATGCCTTTATTGTTGCTTTAGTAGATTTTTGTCTTTTTAAAAGCATATTTCTCTATTATCTTCCCATGGTATTATATTGAATCAAACAAGTAACAAAATGTTGGCTTTGTGACGACCGAAAATAGTGTAAAATATAATTTTTTGATAATGAAATTTACTTCCATTCTCATCAAATTCGCTAACTTTTGAATTCGTTAAGTTTCATTTTTAAATAAAAAATATCTTTTCAATCTCAATTTCAATCACCTTCATGCACATACTAATCTATGGCAATTATTTCTTTTTCAATTCACAGATAAATATATGTTATAAAATATATAAAATGAAAAAGAAATCATGTCAATGCGAATGTTACACAACCAGACATTCTGTCAATTTTATTTGAAATATGGTTGAAGAACGGATTCACATCGAGTGAAGAAAATTCATTTCGGCAAAAACCAGTTTCTGTCTGTTAGATTGCAAAAATTGCATCGACATCATTTTTCGGTTTTGTCAGTATTTTTAATTAATTTAATTCTTCGCCACCAAAGTTTATTTCTTCTCTTGTGGCATCTTTTCCAAATTTTTGAATGGGTGATACAAGTCTAAAAAAATGGCTGATGAAAATGCGAAAGTGTGCAAGTAACATACTTCAAATATCATTTTTTAGCGAATACAAGTCAAATTCATTTGAGATATAGTATTCATCAATTCAAGACGTGTTTGTTATGTGGCACAGAATAATGATCATTACATCTCTATCGAATTTAGGTTGTTTTTTTTTTACTTTGTGTTCTAAGTTTTAATTCTTAGGCCTGCAGTGCTAATGTGTAGCTACAATTTTTATTTTTTGTTTTGTTTAATACATGTTCATTCCTGTGCATCAATTTTTATACATATATCTAATTTTTGTGGCAGTAAATAATTTCAATATTAATAATTGTTAAATAAAAAATTATTTAAAATTTTTAAAACTTGGTTTTTCTTTAATTGAAATAGCGCAATGTACTACCACTGTTTGCAAAATGATTTAATTTAGTATCTAGGCTTTTCAGGTCTGCAAAGGTAGGTGGTATATGAGTATAGCTTGAATTGCTTATTATCGTGTTATATTTTTCAGTACCCAAAATTGATTTGATAATTGATATATATATATATATATATATATATATTAAATAGACTAAATTTTAACATTGGGTACCTACTTTGCTTTAACATTTATAGTAATCCTAGCTATCCCATCCAATACTGTCAAATCATTTTTGTAGTGGTAAATAGTTATCAGTAGAAGAGTGACAAATCACGAGGTGGTTGAATTAGCAGGATTCATATAAGGTTGTCATAGGTAAATCTGCGTTTGAAGTAAGCATGTTTTCCTAGAAGTTGAGCACCCAGCAAGTATAAAAAGCCTTTTATAATAGCATCTCAGATCATATTTGCCATATTACCTCCCAGTTTACAGCTGTAAGCTGCTGGGAAAGGACAACGTTATCTCCAGTAACGGTCGGGTGACAATTGCGTTACCTGAACGGTCAGTCCCCTTCCCATACTTTTCCTTTGCACCAACAGAAGAGTATTTGAACTAAATGATGGCAGAATAAATGTTCGCAAATCCAATTAAATGAAAAAATTTCAACAAAATCGAATCATCAACCCTCAATTATTTATCCTCGAAGGAATGATTCTACACGAAGAGGACACAGTCTTAAGAAGGCAATTAATCTGTACTCCAATCCATTCATTTCTCCCAAAACTGGTTTTTTTCCACTCATTCAAGTCGAAAAATCAGGCACGACCATTCATCTGAAGTTTCAAAGTGCGCTGGCAGAAATAATTTTAATTAATTAATTTTAAGAATGGAAAAATGATTTAAAATGAAAACGAAACTAATCACGCCCCCTCAACTGTCAAATTTTGATACTGACAACACTCCGAAGTCTTCCAATATCTTTAAAACTATTTGGATACCAAATCTAAAATTTGGAGTCAAGATTCCTAACCGTATGGACCATTGAAAAATGCAAAAAGGTTTTCGATATTTTTGTCATTTTTAGGGTACTGTAATTAATGTGGCTTCATTTTGGCACTTCCAACGTTATCGATCAAAACAAACAGATTTGCTGCAAAATCATCCATCAATGATTCCAGGTAAATTACTTCCTCCGTATCTGCAGCCTCCATTTCTTGTTGAAAAGTGCCAAAATGCACATCTTCAAAGTCCTCCATCAGCATCACGTTTTCTTCTTTCTCGTCATCAGTTTCGTGATTTCTTCCATACTTGAAGTCAAAGAACTTCCATACGTAAAAAGTAATATGTATGTAGATCACATGGTAAATTGTTTTAAAATGTCAGTTGTTAATTTGAGATGAAACAGTGAACTTTACTGCCGGTACAGAACGAAACCAAGTTTCCCGATTTAAAATGGCTCTCTATCAAATAATACATTATTCCAAATACATAAAAAATATAGTTCTTTGGAACAATGGAATTCTGTTTTCAATTACCCCGCATTAAAAATTATCATGGGTAATTAAGAACACTAACCTATTCCTCAAGATGAAATCCAAAAACTAAAATTAAAGTTTCTTCGTAATCGTTAGTTCCTACAGATCTGAGAAATATATAAATTAGCAATTTAGTTTGCATATGGCGGCGAAAACGAAAAACCGGCCTAGAAAACGAAAAATGACACTTAAGAAATTTGGATTTCAGTGTTTTGAACACAGTTGCAATTAAAGGTAACAAACGTTACCAAATAAGATTGAAAAACGTAGGGAATTGTTTACCTTCTTCCTCTAGAGTGTCTTAACCAAAGCACATGCTTTTCAGTTCGCTACTGTCTCAGCAGTGCGCTATTTAGTCATTGTTCCCAATTACTACTTGTTCCCAATTTCCCAGCCAGACCCTATCTTCTTTCTCTTTGAAATTTCAAAAAATTGAAATAGGTGATATTGCTTGTTAAGAGACAATATTTTTCCTTCCTATACTTGCATTGAAACTTCATTTAAATTGTATTTAAAAATAATCTCACTTGCATCTCATTAAGCCTTACCAAGAAAACTAGGCGATAATTATATTACTTTTTTTTAGTTAAACGATATTCAATTTGCTAAAATACAATTCGAATTTATTCCCTTGTTTTAATATAAAATTACCGAAAGGATCATATCGCTTCTGTGGTTCTCCCATAATTTGTACTGTGTTAACTTTACACTATTCAGATATGCATATCAGTATCATTTTCATTTATGCTGTTTTGAATTAACATTGAACAATATAATAATTGATTGATAAAACAAAATATGTATTAATTTCTGAATTGGCTAGGGGGGAGCTTTATAAAATAATTAAAAATTTAATTTATAAATTCCATTATTTTATTTCATTAACTTTAATTGAATTTCAAGTTTAATTTAAAAAAATGTTTTGCACTTTCTTATGTAAATTCAGGCAACTGCGATTATAAACTAAAAAACTCTAGCTGTGTAGAGTTAAAATGTTTCGTTTCAAGGAACATGTATAAAGATATTTTATAAGATTTCATTATCATGCTGGGGCATCAATAAATTATTAATTTTTAAGAAATTTATATACATAGAAATGAGCAACTTTAGTTGTAGAAGATTTGGCATTTAAAAAAATGCTTCCGAGTTACTTTAAATGAAATTTTAGAATTTAGAAATAATATTCCAAGGCTTTTCTGAAATAATTAACTTTTTATAATGTTTTCTTTCTAAATATATCAGAATAATAGATGAAGTTTAAAATTTTATAGATCTAGTTGCAATCTATTCTAGAAAAATCTTTTTTAACTCCCTTTTCTTTTTAGGCAGTAATCTATCATTTTAACGATGAAAATTTATATTTAATTATTATGAGACTAATTTAAATTAAAATTAATTTTTGCAACAACTAAATACAAAGTGAGTGAAGCATAATTGAAAAAAAATCTTCCTGATTTCAGATAATACAGGCTCATTTATCTATACTCTGAAATAAAATGAGAAAGCCTGAAAAATTGATAAACTTGATAAAAATTAATTAAGAGAGTATGCATTTCCTTACTAATTTAAAAGATCATTTCATGCTCATGTAGAAAACATTTAAGGATATTTAATTAATTAATTCTGCTAATAAAACTATTTTTTTACTGAAATAAATTTTTGAAGAACGGTTTACAATTAAGAAAAAAGAAATAATGGGGTACGGTTGGAAGAAGTAATTGAATAATTAGTTTTATTAGAAAAGAATATTTAAAAATAATTTTACTAAGAAATGAAAATAAGGCTTGCGATGAAGTACTTCGTAATTAACAGATTTATTTATTAGATAAAATTTATGTGAGTCGCTAATTTTAAGCATATGATAAGCATTGTTATTCAACAGCTCATATACTAAAAAAATGAGCATCATCTTAAAACGAGTGTATTTCAGATTAAAAAGTTATTTTGATTTGATGAAACAGTTTACGCAATTTTATTTAAGGAATATTTTAAAAAATCTAGAAAACTCATAAAAAGTTCCAGTTACCTAAAGAGAAAAGTCATTATAATTCAATTAGAAAATTTTATTTTTCTCCAATTTTCAATAAAATATTCACAAATATATGCAGAATGTTCAGAATTTAATCAAATCAGCAAGTTCCTTTAATTCTTTTGAGAACATTAAAAGTAAGAACTGGAAAAAGAAATTCTTGGAACGAAGTTTTGCATTTCCTTTCATTCGTTACAGATGCTGAAATAATGAATTTTATGAACTACGTATGTGTAAACTGCATATGGATGCAAATGCCTTAGCTTTGAACAACTAGAATAACAATCCCTGTCGGAACTAATATATATTTCGCTTAATAGTTGTGGTGAATGTTTTATTTCCTTGCCTTACAAGGGATGGAAATTTAATAGTAGCATTCACACAATTGTAGATAATACAACATTGTAATTAGCTTGAATTTTTTATAGTCCCTTGATGTCGTCACCAGTAATGTAAAGTTATTTCTAGTTATGTGTAATTTATAAAATACCTAAACCAACACTTGTTCTGTCGATGGTTCGGATGGAGCGGTCTATTGCTCTGATAATTTCTGGAACAGTTCATTAGCAACTGGTGACTGATTCGTTTACGTCTCTGGGGTTTGGAGTTCCTTTACACGGATTTCAACTCCTGCGATTATGATTTGATTCCAAAAAGAGGCAGCCAATTCGTGGCATTCACTACTAAACTAATCCAGAGATTCTTAACTCTATCGATACGGGAACGTCCCAAACGTCTCTTCAAGCAAAAGACGATGGCTGCCCGAAACGTCCGAATATCGATGGGAAATTTCCACCCCCTTTCGTTAAGTGTGATTGATTTCTCACCAGCTACGCGCACTTTCTTTCTTAGAGTGGTTCACCCAGATGGGTTGGGGGGGAATGAAGGGTTTCCTTAGAATTCGGACAGTGCCAGCTGTTATTGTGGTTTTTAAAGAGGGGAGGGGAATTTCCCATATCTTTGAAAGATTAACCAAGACGTTTCCGTATTTTGAGGTCCTTCTATTCCAATGGTCTTAGGAATCAGAGGGTTAACACGTAGACAGCTACAACTAAAGCATCAACTGAACTGATTCTGTTTCAAATATTCTACGTCTTTCAAATCGCTGTAAACAAATTGCGCACAATGCTGGTGTACTTCAAAGGACAATCAAAAGTTTAAAGTTGTACCAATGCTAAATTACCTGTTAATATATTATTACTACTATTAAGTTTCCAATCCTTGCACTTAATCATTCATATCTGAAGTCTATACATATTTCTAATTAGAGAAGGAATTGTATGTAATCACTTCAACAGTCAAAACGGACCACTGATCTTATTTTACAAAAACCTGATAAAGAACAAAGGATTTTCTTTACTTTGTCGCAATGCACTTTGTTTTAACCCGATATTTTGGGATTACGTCCAAACATAATATGTTAAAATTATTTTATTCTTAAAAACTACCTTTCTGAATTATATTCTTTAATATTACCTCTCGTCTTTGTTAGAGTAAAAAATCTGTTACTGAATATGCTTTCCCCATTCCACAGACGGGAAAATTGATTTCGTAATATAAAATGGAGCTCCTGATGAAATCGATGAAACTACAACGACGAATATATATATATATTTTACAAACAAAACTCAAATAACATTTTCAGTATATACACCTATTAAACTAATAATTAAAATTAAATATAAAGTAATACTACCTAATTAATAATGATACAATGAAATACAGAAAGATAATTATATTATAAACTATTACTATGAAAAAGACAACCCAGAATTGGAATTCCAACAATCGAATGCCAATCGATCTTAGGAATCGATTATGTCGCATTAAATTAGAATTTTAGAGGCGCCAACCTTCTGCGAAGGCCAATTGTTGGAATAAAGCAAAAAGTATAGGAGTAAATCTCCAAAATATTTCAAGAAAAGAACGAGAAAATAACTAAATGCTTACCAATTCAAAGTCATAGCAATTATAAAGCCAAGAGCTATATACAAATACAGTTCCGCATTTATATTGAAAATACTATAACTAAAATAGGTTATATATACTATACAAAAACATCATTAATAAATTAAACTATAAATTTAATATATATATAGTCGTATTTTGTTCTTCATTTCACATTTCATACTCTTTCATTTTACGATTTATACTCTTTCTACCACAGCGCTTTTGGAATTGCAGCTTTTAGCGCATTCATTGTGTATATGTGATATATTTATATATATATTTTCCATCTGTTACTATTCGCATTTTTATCTTTACTCGGATATACTTTCAATTCGTTTTTTCATATCCTTTCGAATTTGATATGAATACTTGTTATTTTATTGTTTTTCTATTATGTTTTTCCTCTTTATATATATATATATATATATATATATATTATGAAATTTTCAATCACTTTGTAGAATGTATGGAAAAGTTATGCATAAATTTACGTACAGTTCTCTTATATGTATTTTCATGGCAAAAAACATTTTCTTTCTTTTTCATTATCCAAATCGTAAGATACATGGATTTCTACTAAATCAAAAAACAGACTTTTAATTCAGATATAGCAATTTAATTCGAATTAAATCCCTGCACAAGAAAAGAAATATTCGTTTTAGAACCTAAGGAATGCTTATGACAGCTAACGTTAAGCAAGACATACTAAAAAGAGAATCTCCGAAATAATTAACCTTTCATTTCCCTCGCCTTTTGTTGGAAACGAGAGCAGCTAAATCTCTAATCTTGCATAGAAAGCATAACATAGTATAAATTATGCTCATTACAGCTGTCAGACTAGCCTTATTAACAAGAAAATTTCTAAAACAATTAACCTTGTAACTATTCATGTTGTTTTTAGGGATTACGTAAGCTAAAATTCTGACAGTTTTCAATTTAATATGATGGCATAATATATCAAAATATATGTAATAAGTGTGAGTGTTCTCTTCTCGACTTTCTCGTGTACTAACACATTATGGCTGATTTTATGCTTCCTAACTGAAAAAGAAAAGCGAGTATGCATATTGGAGGTCTTCCTATTGATCAGTGTGAACCAAATTTTTATAAAGTACTACACTTTTCAATGGCAAGGCCAAAAAGTAAACCAAGTAAGCATATTGGAGGACTTCCTTTTGACCAGTGTAAACCAAAATTTTATAAAATATTACATTCTTCAAAGGCAAGGCAAAAACTAAAAGCGAGTATGCATATTGGAGGTCTTCTTTTGACCAGTGAGAACCAAAATTTTATAAAGTACCACACTTTTCAATCGCATGGCCAAAAAGAAAACCAAGTAAGCATATTGGAAGTCTTCCTTTTCACCAGTGTGAACCAAAATTTTATAAAGTGCTACACTTTTCATTCACATGGCAAAACGAAAACCAAGTAAGCATATTGGAGGTCTTCCCTTTGACCAGTGTGAACCAAAATTTTATGATGTATTACATTCTTCAAAGGCGAGGCAAAAACTAAAACCGAATATGCCTATTGGAAGTCTTCCTTTTTCCAATGTGAACCAAAATTTTATTAAGTACTACACTTTTCAATGACAAGGCCAAAACGAAAACCAAGTAAGCATATTGGAGGTCTTCCTTTTGACCAGTGTGAACCAAAATTTTTTGAAGCACTACAATTTTTAATGGCAATGCCAAAAGCAAAATTTTATTCATTTAGACTCTCTTCGCATAAACTTGAAAAAATAGTTGACAGACAGGCTCCCATTAATGTATTCGAACCAAATTATGGTGATAAACTGTATTCCAAATTTCATTCATCCAGCTCGTTCTATTTTTGAAGTAACGATTCCATGTGCCTATGTTTAGTTATATTAACGTCCCGTTTCGAATCAACACGAGGGCTATTTTGGGACGGACAATACAATTTTGAACCAGATCAGATGACGTGGACGACACATAAACTGACACCCCCTCTCCAAACTTTCGCAACACACCAGAGGAATGGCGTTTAACCCTCTACGCATGATTTAGCGCCAAACAAGCCCTATTCACGGCGGAACTTTAGTGGGAACGGTACCGGAGGGTTTCGAACCTCCGGCTCCGAATAAAAAATCTCACCACTAGCGGCCTCATATGCCTATGAACGGACAGGCAGAGATACTTCCCATGGATGGATTTCATCTATAATTTGAAAAAAATGTCTACAACTTTGAAGACAGCATACTAAACTTCACCCATCTAGTTCTTTGTGGTTTGAGTTATCCTGTTCGCAGACAGTCATATTTCCAAAAGGGGCATTTTTGGATTCAGAGAAGTCCAAATCATGGAGATAAATGATTTATCGAGGTTGAAGATTGAGTTGCTGGAGGATATTTAGAAACTGGTTTCTTATTTGAAGTTAATTATTAAAATTCATCATTTAAATCTGTTACTGTAAAGAAATAAAATTTCATTTTTGGATTTTCAGGCTGCACCTGAAAGTTGGTGAAACTTGCTTTACCCTCTCCTACCGAGCGAGGCGGTCCCGGGCGGTCTAAAAATTTCCCCTTAACAGCGACGGGGGCCGATCTGAGGCGGTTGCTTTCTTCTGAGGGGAGGTGAAGTTCTGAAATCGCTTAGGAGATAAGTGCGGTAAGGGATCCATTTAACCTTGTCAACCACAGCCCATTTCAGTGCGCCTTAAGGGAATGTTACAGTAGGGGTGTAAAGGACCACCCAGGTTGGGAAAGTCCACTTCATGTCGTTTTCTCCCAAACAGTCCCGGTTTTAAAGGAGCTAGAAGAAAGTCTCTTCGGGATTAAAAAGTCAAAATCTAAATATTTCTATATGAAACGGAATAATTTCATATAAATAAAGATATTTTTGTTTCCACTAGGAAATTAAAAATATTAAACATTTATATTTCGATAATTAACTTGGATACCAATTAAATACAATAATTATAATAACAATAAATATAATAATTCTGTGTAAACTGACATCAGATATATTAAACATCAAAAAGGCATTTATTTAGTATCGAATTTTATTTGTTAATGGATACCGAATAAATGCCTTTTTGGTATCCAATGCATAATTTATCTAATGTCAGTTTCACAATTGTTAAAATTTCCATGGTTACACCTGAACTCAATATTGATAAAAGCAATTAATGTTTACTTATGAAATGAGGAAAAAAACCATTATTCGCTCTAACATAGAAATGATGTCATGGTTCCGAGTTGTAGAACTGTGTTTACAATGTTGCCAATTTGAAACAAAAGACGACTAATAAAAAATTTGACTTTAATTTCCTGTTGCTTTAAAACAATGTGTATTATCAAGTGTAACTTTAAGATTCAAAAAGAAGCGAATAAAAGTAGCATTGAAAATGCCAAGGAAAACAACAAAAAAATCTTTTGTGTTTACGCCGGGGGAAAAAAATCCTTGTTTGTTTCTGTGCTTTAAAAACGATCTTAAAAACAAAATTACACATTTTCTTAATTCTTGAGATGATTTAGTTTTGGTTGATATAACAAGCAGCACGATAAAATCTGTAAGAAAGTTATTTTAGATGCAAAAATAAATTAAAAATTCATGACTTGTCATTTGATAATTATGTATGTTTATCAGCATTTTGGGATTTTTTTTAAACCTTTCATAGGTAACAGACTACTTTAAACAATCATTAGTATTCATGTGCTTCAAAGACAAATACTGTTTACAAAGCAGCATTCTTCAATAATAAATATGCGATATAAAAGAAAATATATGCTTTATGCCTACTCGAAATTTCCTTTGTAAGCTTATAAATTACATGAATTATTTAGCTGTTCCAAATCTACTTAAACTAATTATTTTCTCGAAGCTTCGGTATAAATTGATACATAAAAATGGACAGAAAGAGAATTTAATCATGCATATCATGTTTCTCATCATTATTGAAATAAAAAGGAATATGTATATTATTTGAAGTACTTTATATATAATAATTAGTTTAAAGAGCAAAAATTATATTTCATAACATATATAATGTTTACATCATCGTGCACTGTTCCTTGAAGCTTTGAATAAAATATTTTTTATTTAGGATTATTTTTATATTTATAACCATCGTATTATCTGCTAACATGAATACTAATCTTGCTACAGAAAAATGCAGTCCTCTGACTGCATTTTACTGAAAATGTATTGATAACATGTGAATAAAATAAAAGAATTCAATCATTTAGAAAAGCCCTCCCGACTTTTGCATATCACGTGGAATACAGTTTGAGAGAATAGCTGCATTTAAAGATGATATAATTGAAATTATGAGCTTCAATAAACTTTGAACATGCCTTAAAATCTCTGGATGTTTAAAAGGTTTTGAAAGGACACAAACCCAGTTTATACTGTTTATTCACATATTATTACTCAAGGTGACCAGGGACCTTAAAAATAATTTTTTAAATTTTCAACTAATCAATTTGAAGTTTTTCAGGCATTAATAAGAGCACTATATAATAAAACGCACAAAATTTCAACACAATATATTTATTTATTTCTAAGTTACTGCTAAAATTGTAATTTATAATAAAAGTTTATGGTCTTTATGATAAACTAGCTGATATACCCGGCGTAGCTCGGGATAAAAAATATTTTCCAGTTCAAGTACTTATAACACTTTCCGCTGGAGCGTCTTTCGTTAATTTTCGTTAATGAACTGACCCTTTGAACCATCAGCGAAACACCCTTCTTCTTTTTCTCTCCTTAGTTTGAACCACCTGGCAAGAATCTCGTAGTCCTTCGTATTCCATTTTTCCCCTATCCATCATTGCTACGGCAACAGCAGAAACTCTTTCATATCTTGTATTTTGACGTAGACTTACGTCTCTTCATAGTGGTCTAATGGTGTAAAATTTGGTGCGGGGAAGGAAAAAATTATGACGCGTTTCGTGATATTTTTAAAAGCTTATAGTTCCGTAACCAAATAACATAGAGAGTTTTAGTTTCATTTAACAGAGAAAGGTTGACATTGAAGATTGCAAAAATAATTTTAGAATTTGGAATTACGTTGTAGTCACAGTCGAGCTTCAAAGTTGGTGAAAATCACTGAAAATTTAATGACGTCACAGCGACCGACGCGCGCGCATGCAGACTATCCAATTACATTTGTCAATTTATTCATCGATCTTAAGTTCAAGCGAAATATTACTCAAAAATTGTTGAATTACGTCGAAATTTCGTGGTAAAGTTAAACGCTTATAGCTCCTCAACCAAATAACATAGAGAGTTGATTTTAGATTCACGTAACAGAGAAAGGTAGACATTGAAGAGTGCAAAAAGAATTTTAGAATTTGTGATTATGGCTTAGTCACAGTCGATTTGCAAAATTGGTGAAAATCACGAAGAATTTTGATGACGTCACAGCGACCGACGCGCGCGAACGCATCGGTTGTGAGCGGTATATTAACTGGATTTTAACAGATCAATAATTAATTCATTTCAGATTAATTAATTCATTCAGATTAACTCATTTAACAGAGGAAGGTCGTAGAGCATAGGTCAAAGTCACATAGAGCTACTTTAGTCATAGTTGAGTAATCGATTAATTAACTGCCCTTACTTAATTATTATTAACAATTGTTGATTTAATTGAGCTGTCCTTTCCAACGTTTTAATTGAGTTGAGTTGGATTTAGTTTCATTTAAGTGAGGAAGGTCATAGAGCATAGGTCATAGGTCAAAGTCACATAGAGATACTTTAGTCAAATAGGACAACTTTAGACACAGAAAGTCACAGTTGAGTAAGGTAACTAAGTCTACGCCCCTCAAACCCAGCGGCCGTTTTGCAGAGACAGCCTCCCGTCGATTTTTTTTGCCATTATCCGCACAACAATTCTCTTATCTTTAGTGTTTTTGTCACTGACCGGAAAAAACCCCTCATATTGTCCTATCTTTTTCACCTTAGGCCCTCTCCCTCCGGTAGGAAGTGGGATCAACAATCTTGAAGGATTTTACACACTCATTATGATAATTATAAAATTTGTAAAATTCAATGAAGCACCGCGGAAAGAGAGTAATTAACATCATTGTGTTGTGGTGCAAACATACTGAAACAGGTATATGCCACGAAATAAAAGCTAAATAAAATTTCTGCCTTTCTGTTAATATTCAAAGAAAACAATATTTTTATCATAACTTTCACAATGGTAAAAATACCGGAATAAAGGATTTGATAAAACGATCAATGGTTTGAATTTTATTATAATAACAGAAAGCATTGTTACAAATTGTGTATGAAATAAATTTGAAATGTTTATTAAATTAAGAAAAAGAACGAATAAAATTTAAATTGAAATCATTAAAAAGATAATTATCTGCCCTTAAGATGGTATGTAAATAATCTACGTGCAATATATTTTTTCTGAAATTATTGACGAAACATTGATATAAAACGCCGAAACTTGGCTTAGTTTTCGTTTTTTAATTTAATATCTTAGGAAGTAATTTTTTAAAGTTTGAAAAATTAGAATTAATCTAAGAACGGACCCCAGAATGGCACTTGGAAATTTCATGTCAAGACTATTCTCCATTTAGGAGGAGTTCTTGCGACAGATAGATCGTTAGAACATCTTTTTCTTCCCATTCCTTTTTCGTCTTCCTACGATAGGAACCGGACTAACAGACACACTCATTAGGATCAGTTTAAAATTTGTGAAAATTAAACAAAACATAGAGAGAACAATTCATTAACGTCATTGGATCACTGTGTAACCGTATTAAAAGCTGTCAATGATACGACTACCGGAAATCGGAAGTTAAAAGTCTACTTTTCTGTTTATGCTCAAAGAAAACAATTTTCTTATATTAAGTTTAACACTGGCAAAAGCCCGCGCGAGAAACAGTACTTTCGCTTGAATTTATTTCTATAAGAATAAAAATTATCTTTAGAAATTTCGTTCAAAATATATTTTAAAATCCTTAATAACATTCAGAGAAAACACTTTATCGCAATGGAATTAATATCATTAAAAAGATAATTTTCTGCTCTTTAAAATGGCATAAAAATAATTGTTGTCTAATAAATATTTCAGAAGTTTTTGGCAAAAAACGTCTAAGCATTAGGCTTAACTGCGGCTAATTTTCGTTAGTTAATTAAATATCTTTAGAACTAATTAACTCTGAAAGTTGAAGTAGCACCGTTGACCTAGAAATGTTCTCTAGAATGTCATGGGCAAATTTCATGTCGCTACGGTTCACCGTTTAGGAGGAGTTCTTGTGACCGACAGACGGACGGATACATGTATTTTCTGCTTTATATTATAGATGTTCCAGGCGTTCCAAAATTACTCAAATTATTATTATTAGTTACATACATTTGGATACATTTGAATTAATTTTTATGTTTAAGAAAGGAATTTAAAAATTAACGCATATAATAACTCGAATCTATTGATTTTGGAAAAATATGCCCAATATTTGGAACTAGAGAATATTTAGAGTTTAATAAAAAATAATTTTTATATGAATTCCAAAACTTCTTCACGATACTTGTTTTTATACTTATATAAAATGTCATGAAATTTGAACAAAATTGAAGCGCCTGGAACATTTATCATAAAGGCTATTAATTGTTATTAAAAATTACATTTATACCGATAACTCAGAATAAACAAGTACATTGCGGTGAAATTTTGTGTGTTGTCATAAATAGTGCTCATTTTAATGCCTACAAAATTTCAAATTGATTAGTTGAAAATTTAAAAAAAAATGATTTTGAAGGTCCCTGGTCACCTTAATACAAAGAAATTCGGGAACAAATTTGGACAAGAGAAATTCTCTTAAAAAACTCAATTGATTCATGCAACCTATTTACACATCACATGCGTAAATGCCCTATTAGCACAACGTGATCTACAATATTCATATGATATCTTTACGATGTTGTTCAGCATTCAAAACATCGTAGCAACATCATGCAGATATCGTAAAATACCGTGTGCTTGTAGGGCTTAAAATCACTTAGATTTAAAAAATAAATTTAACAAACTTTAAACAGAAACAACAAAATTTAAATCATAAAATTTAGACAATAAAAATTATACAATGTTTAAGTAGCGCGCAATTGCAGCTGCATACAAAGAACAAAAAACAATGTATCAAAATAATTTTTAAAAAAAACTAAGAAAAACTGAGATAATCGAATTAAACTAACAAGGAATCCATTCTCCATTTTATCAAGGGCTAAGGACTATATTCGAGGACATAGAAGTCAGAAGGACTATATATAAGGACATTTCGAATATAGTCTTTAGCCCTTGATAAAATGGAGAATGGATTCTTTGTTAGTTTAATTCGATTATCTCAGAGTTTTTCTTAGTTTTTTGCTTTCTTTGAATGATTTTGATGCATTGTGCTAATAGGGCATGCAAGTCATCCCATGACTTACTACATTTTATTTTCTGTTTACCGTGTTCTTATCCTTTCATCTATCCTATCCTGTGTTATTATTCTTACATTCTTTCTCTTAAAGTAAGATTAACAATTGATTTGAAAACTAAATTGGCGCGGAATAATTGACGTGCGTTTCTAGAAGATGGATTGGCCTCATTTAACCCTAAGTTGAATGATCCTTCAGTTTCTTTACATTGTACATTGCCCTTTATGACATTTAAAAAAATATCAGCTTCAAGTATTGACAAGCGATTTCATATTTACCCGTATTTCACTCATCTACCTAGTGCACACAGTTACAAAATAAAAATACGTATACAAATAAATACGTAGAATAATCATTTAACTTACGATATATAAATTTTATCTTACACTTATATCAAAAGCAGATCTTTTTAAATTAAAAACAGTCTACCTAGTAACCAATATACTAATTATTAACTTAAAAACTCTCAGATTTACGAAGAGCCTGAAACCGCTTCATGGAACTAAAACTTTCATTTCTACAAACAAAAATAAATCACTATATGTATGTACATAGATTTGTTATAATAAATTGCACGAGAAATAAAAAAAAATACAAGAGTAATCTATGTTACCTACTTTTTAATTAAATTTTGCTGACTCTTGAATTAATAAATACTTTAATCAAAGTAATAATTTGAAAAAAGAACTTTGATGAATTATTTGCAACGAAATTTATTTTGAACTTCATAGTTTTTTCCAATGGCTGAAGACACTTTAAAACAGGCTACAAGTTATTTTATGACATGATCTTTCTTTGGAATGGAGATTGGTATGCAAAAAAACGCATCGAGATGAATTCAGAGTATGCGCATGACAGAAACAATTTCTATCTTCCATTTCCTGAAGCAATTATTTTTTAAAATTATGTCCTTATCTTATTTTCTACTCTATTCGCAGTTTAAATATCGCGAAGATTTTCATGATTTTCTGTGGAATTACTGCTTTTTTTCATTTTATGATTTCTGAGGATTTAGGTTGATGTTTTGTTCATGAAACCGTCGGTTTGTATTCTGGCATCAATACAGCCGCTGAAATATTTTTTCTTCATCTGTATTTCCTAAGCACTGTAACACGCTAATTTGTAAAACTTTTTGTACCATATCCATTTAACTGCTTAGTGTCTGAGCGTTACAGGCACAGGTGTAGGAGACAGTATTCTATTTACTCAAATAATATTGTCACATGAAAAAAAATTGCAAGATTATGGACACTTTAAAAGGTCTCATGCGATAAGAAAGAAATATTAAATCTTTAAAAATTTATTATCTAATTTCTAATTCTTTTTTGAAATGATTTATTATTCCAATTTTCATTTTGTAAGATAAGCATACTTTGTTTGTCATTCGGATACGTCATTATTTCTTCTCATGTCAGTTAAAGACTGTTGGTTAAAACAAAATACTATTCTTAGCGCTAGAAACTAAACATCTCTGTTGAGGGCTGTCGTAAAGTGAACATAGTTGTCTTTCTTGAAAACGTTTAAATAGTATACAAGAGAAATGAAGGAATACAAGAATTCTGTTTAGACCCTTGTCTGATGAATTATATGGAACTGAAGAAATGTCAGTTAATTTCTGAAAAAAAAATCAAAATTGTAGAGGGACGAGACTCAAGTTTATGTGGAGTGCTGCTGAAGAATCCATTCAATTTTAATAACCATTTTTTATTAGGCTACGTTCCACAGCACAGAACATCAAAGGTACAAGACACAAAACAAGAGAGAGAACAACACCACGAGACGAGTACACAGTCAAGAAGAGAGAGAGGCATCATGGGAAAAGCCCGGATGGCTCTAGTAGCGCCACCTACCATAAAAAGGAGAAGGCAGTGAATTGTAACCGCTGCAAAATAATGTTTTCCCGAATTGAAATATTTATAGTTCTATATGTTCGACGATTTCTTTATAGCGTTACACTTTCAATACAAAACAATTATCTTTGTATATTATTATATCGAAAAATACCACGTATAAAGATTACGTGGAATTGAATGCTGTGATATGCATTTTTATGAAATTCTGACCGCTCACTATATAATGATGGAAGTTTATTAGTGAATACATTGACGAGAGAATTTGTGTTTAGACAGAGAAACATGTGGATGTGAACACATTTCATTATAAGTTTTCCTATTGGCCCTTTTATTGCATAAATTAATCTCATGAATAAATTTCAGTAAAATTCTTTTCAATTATATTAGAAACTCCAAGAACTGTAAAGTATATTCAGAAGTAAATGTTTTTTAAAAACCTTTTTATAAATATACATTAATATTATATATTTTCTTTTCTTTTAAAGATAATTTTCGAATTCCTTGCATTAAATCCTCGAAAATAAATCGGAGGAAAAAATTAAAATTTCAAAATGACAGTTTTTAACTTTTAACAATTTTTAACTGTTAAAACGTGTTTAAGAGTTTGGTAATGCATGCTGACTTGCTAGACGAAGCAAAAAAAGAAACAATGGAATGCGATTGTTTTAGCCACGGAAACAAAAATTTTACAGTCCCCAGATGACTACGCTGTGTGTTAAATTAATGAATAAAATTGCTTTGCATATCAAACACTTCGTTAAATAAACCATTTTAAAGAGGTTTCAAATAAGGTGCATATGTAGCTTCATTTTCACATTCAAATATCTAGATAGAAATAATGTGATGCATTTGTTCGTAACACTTCTTGGTTTAAAAGATTGCTTTACTGCTTTCCGTAAGTGAAATGTTTTGCTGATGACAACCTTTGACTTTAAAATCTGCCTATTGTGTAGTATATGTTAGTTGAAATCCGTATAGGAAAAAGGGAATACATGTTAATGTGTTAAACAAAGCAAAAGAGAAACAATGTTATGCGATCGGCTTATCCACGAAAGTTAAAATATAACTGCCGTCCAATCAGAAAAGTTGGCGCTAATTAATCAATAAATTATCCTTGTATATCAAAAATTTCGAAAAACGATCCATTTTAAGGAAGTTTTAAATGAACAGCATGTATAGCTCCATTTTCAAATTTAAATACCTAGATACGAACAAATGCATAAAATTACTTCTAACACTGCTTGGCTTAGGGGATCGCTCTAGTTCTTTTCCTTAACGGAAAGTTTTATCCATTCTCACACCCTTTCCAAGGTTATCAGCTTTGCCATTGGCTGAACTCACAATGCTTCCCCCCCATTCCAATTAATTTCTTCTAATCCACTTCTCATTTTGCGTTTCAGCTGTTCTCCCGATTTTTTTCCTCGATAAAAATCTATTTTATTTAGCTGCATTGCAAGCAGGGGCAAAAAAATAAATGAAAAAAGAAAGAATATCGCTGAAACTCAGAAGTAATCTTTAATTAATTCATTTTCAGATGGTTTTAAGGGGAAAAAGAGTATATTAAAAGAAATAGAAAAAGAGGCGATCGTTTTAACTAAACAAGAATGTAAAGTATAAAGAAAAAAAGAAAATTACAGAAAACCGACATTAAAGTAGAAAATCCTTTTATTTCGCATTATAGGAGAATCACTTTCTTTGCTTGTATGTCTCCTCCCTCCTTCCTTTCAAATCCCACTCACTTCAGTTCCTTTTGTATTTTTTCCTGGGCCCCGGCATAATATAAAACGCAGGTGTGAGCAGAATTTCCTTAAAGAACAAATCTAATTCTAGCAGCGTGAGCAAATAGAATTTTACCCTCGGCTCCGAAATTTCTTTTACTTGATTTAGTCTCTCTTGCTGCGTGTGCTTCAAGCACAGCCAGTGCGTATTTTTTTCCGCCATTGGTAATATTATTTCGTTCCTTTACTTTTATTTTTTGCTTTCGTTTTGTTATTTTTTTATTTTATTTTTATGCTACCTTCTGTTTGGTTTTTCTCTCTGTGTGGACATAGTTTTCTTTTACAGTTTGGAAGTTCAAACTTCCCGGCAAACTGTATAAAAACAGATCTGCTCTCAACAAAGGATCCGGATCAGAGTAATGCATATGTCAATAGGTTGAGAATGGTGGGGAACGCTTCCTCATTTCCACCAGCTCTGGTCCAGGCTGTTTTTTCTGATACAAAAAACGCGACATTGGGATTTCTCTATTCAGTAGATAAGATCTTGGAAATACATTTGTGTCAACGCATAACGATAATGGGCTGATACAGCTAAGAAGATGCAAACGAACTGATATTTTAATTTAACATTTATTTTAACAATCCTCTGTAATATGGTAGTGTCCTGTGCCCATTCAACCGGTTCAGTAACTGTAATGGTGTCAGGCACGGGGGCACAGGGCGGCGTTCTGTAACATGGTAGTAGCGTCCCATGTCCATTCAACCGGTTCGGTTGCTGTAATGGCTTCAGGTACGGGGACATGGGGCGGCGTACTGTAATATGGTAGTAGCGCCCCATGTCCATTCAACCGGTTCGGTTGCTGTAATGGCTTCAGGTACGGGGACATGGGGCGGCGTACTGTAATATGGTAGTAGCGTCACATGTCCATTCAACCGGTTCGGTTGCTGTAATGGCTTCAGGTACGGGGACATGGGGCGGCGTACTGTAATATGGTAGTAGTGCAACTATCCAAACTGCGAAAAGGGACCGCGAGGTCTCAAAAGTGGGGTTGCACCGGAGCGTCAATGTAATATGGTAGAATTTTATTTTTTTACTCTTCGTATAGTTTTTCCATTGCATTTAGTTTTTATTATTGCTCAGTTATTTTATGTTTAACTATTTAATTCTGTGCTTTTTCAAAGTTTTATTTTATTCTGTGCTACCAAAATATTTTTTATAATGTATAGCACAATAGCAATCCTTCCTAATGCAATAGCTCCTGTAAACATTTGTAAACTTGTTGCGTTTTTAATTAGGAGGCGGTGTAGACAATTGTCAAGTTTTAAGAGAGGTCTTTGTGATTTTTCTAATACTTCATGTCAGCGACACTGCTTAAATAACCATAAGATTATAATTGCAGGGGCATGGATGGTGTTATGTTATGTAATATGGTAATTCCATGTTCATCCAACCTGTTCGATTGCTGTAATGGCAATAGGCACGGGGTCATGGAGCGGCGTTCTGTAATATGGTAAACTGTACGAAAACAGATCTGCTCTCAACAAAGGAGCGGGATCAAAATGATGCATCTGTCAATAGGTTGAGAATGGTGGGGAACGCTTCTTCATTTCCACCAGCTCTGGGCCCGGCTCTT